>CM076584.1:961193274-961378628 GCA_034641835.2 Pinus albicaulis
TTTTGCAATGAACAAGCGCATTGAATCTAACATTAAGTGGAATTGGGGAACATGGGGACAATTACGAACGTTGTGATTATCTTGAAAGATCATACAAGTGTGTATGGTCTACGTCTGGTAAAATTTATCTTGACCATTGGAGTGATTGGGTACCGACAAAGAAATGACCTTAAATCCAGACATTGAGCGATGAAATGATCAGATTCGTTGTACAATGCGTATGCTGAGATTTGAGGCTGGGGATTTCATGGGAGGGAGGCATCCATCCTGGTGGCTACCTCTCTTATGATTTACATAAAATGGTCCTATATGCTCCAGTCCCTTAAGTTATAGTATTTTCCGTGGATTTTGAGTCTGAATTTTCTAAGTCAGAATTTTTAGTGATAAAGAGACACATGAAATCTAACATAGACCAGAAACGATGGATATGGGGAAAGTGGCATACGCGGTGGTTACATCAAAATATATTACATGTATGTCATCTGTGTCGAGACAAGTTTATGTGGACAAATTGAGGAATTGGATACCAATGATTAAAGGCCCTTAATTTGGGGCATTGAACAATCAAATGATCAGGTTCATAGCATAATGCGCAGACTGGGAGGTGAGGTGTGGCCTAAATTTTCTTTCTTGGTGTTTACGCCATTAGGCTGGTTGGGTACGAGCGTCAGGTTGGTTCTTCTCGTATGTATAAGATCAACTTAAATCTATCATCCCCTATCTGGATGGACAGATCCTACGAGTTGGATTTTCCTAGGGCGTGTATTGCATCACTATATCAAGGAATCTTTGAGCAATGATGGGTGTAATGCACGTACTACTCACATATAGTGCATTAATTGTTTGTTCATAATGCCTTGCCTTGGCTACATGTGACATTTAACGATTTTTTTGGAGTTTGGATCGTAGTCACTCTTTTGGAATGTAGAAGAGCTTTCAACTCATATAACTCTGGGAAAAATTTGGTATGATGGCCTACGATATTGCACAATGCATAAGGTTGAGATGCCCTAGGAATCCTAGGGACATCAACCTTCTTTCATTTCTTGTTATCATTTACAGTAGTACTAACTAGTGTCGCTACGGGGGATTAATTTTCTATCGTGACCTCTTGGGATGTAATAGGAGTTATTATTGTATTGGTAATTTATGGTTTCCTGACGTGGCCGAAGGGGAAAAATTCCAGACTAGTATTGCAAAAGCTATATTTGGCAATGTAAGAGTTGCCATGACCTGTTGCGAAACAAAACCAGGTGGGGGATAAAAAAATGGGGTCTGGGAGATGGTGTATGGTAGGAATTTCGAATCAGTGGTGACGACATCTGTGATTCCTGGTTGTGGCTCTGGGAAACTCTCTGTGTTTTATGAACTAATCATGCACACCGCTGCCTCAGTAGTTTCTAGGGATTCCTCAGGCATTACAAGGGGATCTCATATGTACATTTCGAGGAGGATGGAAGGTTTGAATTGGTCGGGGAAATACTCTCTGTATCTTGTGATCATATCAGTATTTTTATCTACGTATGGTAGTACAACATCTAGAGCGGTCACCGGTTTCTTTTCTTAATAAATGAGTTGATCGATGGCGATGATTTTGTCTTCACAGGGGCACATCATCACCCTAAAAACAAACGATGCTATAGTTGTCATAGAATACATATAAATCCTTCCAAGGATGAAGTTATAGTCTAATTGCGCATCCAAGACTTCAATTTCTATGAGTATTGTCTTGTCGGCAAGGTGTATTGCTATGTTTTGGAAAAGACCCATGGGGGCTGATGGGCGCACACCATATGCTATGAGAATGATGTTAGATGGTTTCAATTCCAGAGATCCTAACTTCTACCAAATATTTTTGGACATGATACATGTGGATGCTCCTTCATCCACGATGCAACTATGAATGGTGATTTTATGGACCAAAACTGGTATTTGGAAAGCGACTCGAAGAGGAAGGCTTGGGCCTGACTTGTGTAGATCGAAGAGAAGTAGGAAAGAATCAGAAGGGTCGATTGCGCCTAATGCAGAAAGTAAGGCTTTCCGCTGGGTTGGGTAAGATTGTAGGACTTATAAAGCTGACATAGTTGAGGGAGACTGAGCTAAGTCATCCACTATACTATAATTGTGAGTAGATTTGGAGTGATGCCATGTGCGCCTTGTCATCCTTTTTACCATTTTTGGCACGGGCTCGATAGTTACCTTGGAGATGGTTAATGGCGCAATAGGTGTGCTTGTACTTGTACCTTAATGCTTGGTATCCAGGGGTGGTTCGTAGTTCATGTTCTGTGCTTGTAAGAAAAGTTCTTATCCAGCCATGAAGATATCATGGTTGTGTCCTCTGGTATTATTTTGGGGTGGTTTTTGTTGCTGGGTGTTAACCACTCCTTGATGAGGGCAGGGTTCCTCCATGAATGCAAGTTGTTTGTTTTTTCCCCCTTATCCTTGCTTACCCTAAAGTCTCTTCAACTCAAGAATTTTAGGATAGTGATGGGTGTAATGACCATACTCCCCACATATGGAACAAGAATTATTTTTCTTTAGACTGGTTGTCTTGTTTTTCCTATGAGAGTTACTCGTTGGTTCCTATTTTTGATTTCGGTTGGGGTTGCCCCTAGCTTGAGATCGTGTGGAGTGTTGCTGATTACTCCCCCCTTGTATAGGGTATCCCTTTGGTTTTATCTTTGTTTTTTTATTTGCAATGTTCAGAGGATTATTATTATTCTCCTGGTCATATGAAGGTTGATACTGAGCCTAAAATGGTTGCACTAGGTTAATCGGTGCATTGTTCTGCACTGGTGGAATATTTTGTGAGAGGAAAGGGTAGTATTGTTTGCCCTGTCCCTAGTTGGTGTATTTATGTTGGGGTGTTTCTCTAGTATAAGTATTTATAGTTGAGTACAAACTTCCCTACAATGGCAGGTATGGACCTCCTTGCAGTTGCTGGTATGGAATTTCCCTGTTAGTCATGTTCTGCATAGGTGCAAGTTGACTATGGTAGTACCCCAGTTGCAATACATTTTGTTGGAATTATGATGCATGTGTTGTACTTGATGGAAACCCACTTGTAACAGAGTTCACATATCAATTAATAGGTAATAGAATGATGGAAAAAAATAAAAGAATGATGGTGTAGAGGTTTCCAGGCTAGATTCAAAATTTTGATGAAAATGAATATTTGAAGAAATATAAGTGGGTTTGTTAAGACCAAGTTGCATATACACATGGGTACGAAGAATAAAAGTCACGTACATGCTAGTGCAGTAATTTATTAATACCAAGGGTATTTACCATGGTATTAACCCACAATATTGAGATCAATAACGACTATTTGATCCCATCCAAGATTACCACTCACACTAGTGCAGTTTTGTCTCATGGTATTGGCTAGGGATCTAACTATATAAGGAGGTGAAGATCAAAGTGCTATGTGTGCATGAGTGAGGGTAATGAATGAATAATTCAATCTGAAGTATATTTGTATGGTATGGGCTATAGATGATTGATAGATATGAAAGTGTAATATCCCTTTTTCAGGAAATTGCTACAACAATGAGAATATCCCAAGATATTCTAGAGTTGGAGCTCCAACAATAAGAAAACACAATAATGGTGCAGCAGAAACACTCAACTCATATAACTGTGAGAGAAATCCATAACCATTTCATTAAATAATAGTAGCAATAATAGAGTACAATATCTTGAGGAAAATGATACTCAAGATGAGAAATGCTCAACCTCAAAGAACAAGTACATAAACCATGACAAAACCACTGCTACATATATATGCTCAAGCTAGGACTGCACAGTCCATGAAGGGAAATTGCTCCATAATAGTGTCAATACACAAATATGTCAATATGTGGCTCAAATACAATAGGGGGAGCAAGATCTCAACCCCTGTAAATAATAATGCACAATCCCTAAAAGGATTGGCTGCAAAACATACAAAATGGCAATTCCACAGAAATGCCAGAGTTGTTGGGTGGCTGCACCAACTCAGAAATAGAACTAGATGGAGATGGTTGAATCTGATGCTAAAACTGAATATGCCTCCTCCAATGGATCTTTCAAGTGAAAGGATGATTCCTTCACCAAAGATCTCTCCCTCCAATACTCTGCAAGAGCCCCACTGCAAATGCTCCTCTCAAAATAACATAGTCACTGGATGGAACTACATTGTAGGGCTATGGAATGAGTTGGCCTTGATGCCAAAGTATGCAATAAGCTTCGGGATGTCTCCAATCTAATATCTCAAAGGAAAGAGGGACTCCTCCTCTGAAAATAGCTAATGAAGGTGGTGTAGTGAACCCTCATGGCAACACCCAGCAACACAACATTACTCTGTTGCAAAAATAATGCTATCTTGATGGAGGATGCTTGGCCTCAAGCCTGGATGTGAGGAAAATCTAAGCAATCCCTCAAGAGGCCTCTCAAGAAGGTGAAAGAATCCTAAACAGGAATTCCTCCCGGCAATTCTTGCTAAACAGTAGAGAATGCACAATTGTCTGAATAAACAATGAAATGAATAATACAAGCATGAGAAACAATGGTTGCCTTGCCCTCCTTTTAAACAAATGAAAGCCCCTCTCCATGGGTCCCACTCCTTTTAGGGTTTCCTTCACCAAATAACCCTTTCCTCATTCATACTGCGCTGCTTCTCTAATTGTGCTCCACCTCTTGGCCCAACACTGTTGACTTGGTCAAACTTGACCTTGTCCACTTGAAAATAACCCTGTTCACACATGAGAGTGTGAAAACCAGCTCCAATGATGATCCCCTTTCATACTTAGAGGGATTTTATTCAGATTTTTATTATGCATGGGTATCCTTACCCATTTATTCTCCTCCTAGGTGAAATCAACAAAAATTAATGTTCCAAATTATCGTCGGAAAATTTGGGAACATTATAGTCCTCCCCTCCCAAATGTTGCTTGTCCCCAAGAAAATACAAGAACAGAACTAGATAGCCTCTCCTCAAGGCATGGGGTCTATAATGTGTTGAGGAACATCTTCCACATGTGGACCCTCCATCCCCCAAGAAATCATCCATGCAAAATGAGTTACCTCCCAACTAGGCAACTCCTGGAAATTGTCCTCCACCTTTGGCTCCGACAAAGTAGGTGGGATGGAAATCTGCTCATGGTAGACAATGTAGCCTACCCCACGCTACCCATCTCTCCACTCATGATAAGTGTAGAGAAAGTGTTGATCCTGGGCTGCAAAATACTTGCCCTCAGGTGGCAATATGAAGACTAGATCTCCAAGGATCTCTCCTCCAATGCTGCAAATCATGCTAGCCCAAGTATCTCCATATGTGATGAGTTGGAAGTCATCATCATATGGCATCTCCTCCATCATATGGCTCACCTCATAAAGTGACAAATGTGTTGTTAAGGTAACCATATCATGTTCCATGTTCCCCTTAGAACATGTAGTGCAAGAAGTTTGAAGAATCTCTCCCTCGAAGGACACATTCACCTAATGTGTCTCTCTACCAATCATGCTCCCAAGGGAAGCTATAGCAATATCAACCAAGCAAACCATAAGGAGAATCATGCTGGATGCCATGTGAAGTAAAGGAGAAGGACATTGGTCCCTCAAGTGTAGCCAACACAGTTTGAATCTCCACTGCCATAGAAAATAAAATGATGGGTGGCCTCCCCACCATCCTCTTACTGCCCCAATCGCTTCCCAAACCTAGAGAAGGTGAATGATACAGTCTGCAATGTAAGTATGTTCTCCATGATAAGTCTCCTCCCCGCATCCTCTTAGGGAGTGATCATCCATAATGGCCTTATGTAGACCATCAAATCTAGAAGGAAGAATACTCCTTCTTTGAGCAAATCCTTGCACATATATGGTTAAGAGATGCATATATATAGAAAAATCATCATGCAAATCAACAATACTCTCACCATATGTTTTTCTCATATCAATGGAGTGGCTCATAGATGAGTCTTCCCTCATCCTCAAAGGGAAAAGAGTTGACTGTGCTAACACCTCCATTTCCTTATGATCTATGGAATGCCTCCTCAAGTTCTTCAAGAGGCTCCCCCCACAAGAAGTACAAAAATATAATGTGGCATTCATGGTTGGCCCATGGTTCCTCCTGAAATGTACAACATGTATAGTAAGGAGAATCATGCTCCAAATGGGCATCCTCAATATCAAGCCCACTCTCCAATAAAATCTCCCCATGAACATAAACATATCAACAATGCATGGAAGCATAGTACAATAAGAACAAGTTTCCAAATGACAACCAGAGAGTGGATCATAATTCCACTTATGGAACCAATGTAGTGCATCCTTTGCCTACATCAAATCAAATAATAACAAGTGTTCTTTCAGCCACTTGTTTGCTGCCACAATCATTCTACAAGATGAAAATATGAAAGTACAATTTGGTGCCAATGGTGCACACCAAGAATCATGTGGCCTCTCCCACAAACAACCCATGAGATAACCAATCTCAATGCTACAATTGGCTTCAAATACATAATTATAAAATATGAAAGAAGGAATAATCCTCCTTGGTACAATATACTGCTCATAAAAAGACAAGAAGTACAAAACATAAGATGAAATTGTACATTCTCCATCATGTACTCGAAGATTTGAGCTGAAATGGCTCAACTGAAATTGCTCCCTTACTCCCAATGAGTAGGAAGGTGGCTGTGACATCCTCTCCATCATCATCCGAGATCTGCATCTCTCCATATGCTGATGTATGTCCTGTTGTATGCCCTCCCAAATGAACTCCTCTGCCAAGGCAAGATATGCATCAAAATGCATGGAAAAGAATTCCTCCTGTGCTGCATGCAACAGCTTCTCCTTGAGGCTAGAATCTCTAGTCAAGAAGACTATGTCATGTGAATAGATGACCATATCATCCACAATGTATCTATCATCTCTCCCCGGGTCATCAAGGGTCATGCATGCACCAAGATCCTTGGAGTACTCGACCAAAAGTTGAGATCTCCAGTAAGGATCAATCCTCCCAAGAGACATCACTGGTGATTTGGCATGTGTAGCTCTCCTCATGTTGCTGTTTGCCACTTTGACATCCCCCATGCCAAAGTTTTCCTCCAAACTCTTCACCTCTCCAAAATACAAGAGCGGTGAATCCAAATAAAAAATGTCTCTCATCAATGATAGATCAGGTGGCCTCCCTGGTGGAATGCCTCTATGTAGTGAGACATCAATGTCAAGAGTGGACTGCACATATGTTTGGGCAACCTTGCCATTTCTCTCACAGCGCAATATAATCTCCCTCCTCTTTGCACTGGCTCTCTGAAATAGAGAGGGGTGTGTGCTTCTCATCACAAGATGTTGCTCTTCCTCCCTTCCTCCTCCTTCCAGTTGCAATGCTGCACAATCATGCTGCTCACTGATATTGCTTGGACCTCCATGTATGAGATCCTGGGGACTTCCTTGAAAAGTTGCAATAATCCCTCTAGTTGGAGCAAGTGCTCATTTTCCCTCTGCATGAGGTACTAGATCAACTCTAGAAATGACAGTGTTGTTGCCCTCAACTTTCTTAACATGAGTGGGAAACCCTCCAATGATTGGATCCTATTTTGGAAAAAAGATCTCTTTGCCTCCTTGTGCCAAAATACCAGATGAAGGTCTTGTCTACGACAAAGCATCATGCAAGATATCAGCCTCCTTCATGGTTCTCTGAAATTTTTTTGAGTCTATGGTTTCCTTCATCACATGCAATGGTTTTGTTTGTTTGAATGTGTTTGTTTCCTCCACATGTGTTTCAGAATTCCTCCTACCAAATCTCTTTATCAAAGTTCTAATGAACATTTCATAGGAAGAGGTATTTAAATTTTTCAAAGTAAATGACTCAAATAACCACCATGCATAGACCTTACCTCCCAAGTGCAGCGCTGCTACTCTAATGGATTCATCTTTGGGAATCTACTGCTGTTGTAGAAAGGTGTCTAATTCTTCTATCCAAGCCCTGGCTGAACAAATAGGGGAACCATCGAATATAGATAGAAGAAATCTATCCTCATCATGCTTCTTTCTCCTTCTTACCATGATCTTGCAAAACTCCATAAAAGTAATATGATCTCTAAACTTCTGAGTTTGAGATTCATACTCATGCAAGAAACCTCTAAGAGTTCCTTTCTTCGGCATTCCTCCTCCTTCTTCTCTTCTCATGGAAAAGCTGGCCATGTGACTGTGCTATACCTTATAGGGTGTGGCTGCATGCTTACATCTCCCATAAGAAAAACTAGAGTTTGACTCAGTTTCAAACCCTCTTGGAGATCCTGTACAAATCTCCTTCATTATCTCCTCAAATTCTACATGAATGCTCCGTACAGATTTTTGAAGAAGCTTTGTAAGCTCATATTCCTTTGTCTCTCCATGAAATGGAGTCTTCATCTTCTCTCTCCTTGATAACATGATGGCTGAGATCCACTGGCTAGGCCAGAGATCATGCTTTGATACCACTGTAATATCCCTTTTTCAAGAAATTGCTACAACAATGAGAATATCTCAAGATATTCTAGAGTTGGAGCTCCAAAAATAAGCAAACAAAATAATGGTGCAACAGCAACACTCAACTCATATAAATGTGAGATAAATCCATAGCCATTTCATTAAATAATGGAAGCAACAATAGAGTACAAGATCTTGAGGAAAATGATACTCAAGATGAGAAATGCTCAACCTCAAAGAACAAGTACATAAACCATGACAATACCACTATTACATATATATGCTCAAGCTAGGAATGCGCAGTCCATGAAGGGAAACTGCTGCATAATAGTGTCAATACACAAATATGTCAATATGTGGCTCAAATACAATAAGGGGAGCAAGATCTCAACCCCTGGAAACAATAATGCACAATCCCTAAAAGGATTGGCTGCAAAACATACAAAATGACAATTCCATAGAAATGTTGGAGTTGCTGGGTAGCTGCAACAACTCAGAAATAGAACTGGATGGAGATGGAAGAATCTAGTGCTCAAACTGAATATGCCTCCTCCAATGGATCTTTCAAGCGAAAGGCTGATCCCTTCACCAAAGATCTCTCCCTCCAATACTCTATAAGAGCCCCACTGCAAATGCTCCTCTCAAAATAAAACAGTCATTGGATGGAACTGCGTTGTAGGGCTATGGAATGAGTTGGCCTTGATGCCAAAGTCTACAATAAGCTCCAGGATGTCTCCAATCTGATATCTCAAAGGAAATAGGGACTCCTCCTCTGAAAATAGCTGATGAAGGTGGTGTAGTGAACCCTCACTGCAACACCCAGCAACACAACATTACTCTGTTGTAGAAATAATGATGTCTTGATGGAGGATGCTTGGCCTCAAGCCTAGATGTGAGGAAAATCTGAGCAATCCCTCAAGAGGCCTCTCAAGAAGGTGAAAGAATCCTAAACAGGAATTCCTCCTGGCAATTCTTGCTAAATAGCAGAGAATGCACAATTGTCTGAATAGACAATGAAATGAATAATACAAGGATGAGAAACAAAGGTTTCCTTGCCCTCCTTTTAAACAAATGAAAACCCCTCTCCATGGGTCCCACTCATTTTAGGGTTTCCTTCACCAAATAACCCTTTCCTCATTCATATTGTGCTGCTTCTCTAAGTGTGCTCCACCTCTTGGCCCAACGTTCTTGACTTGGTCAAACTTGACCTTGTCCACTTGCAAATAACCCTGTTCACACACAAGGGTGTGAAAAATAGCTCCAATGATGATCCCCTTTCATACTTAGAGGGATTTTATTGATATTTTTATTATGCATGGGTCTCCTTACCCATTTATTCTCCTCCTAGGTGAAATAAACAAAAATCAATGTTCCAAATTATTATCGGAAAATTTGGGAACATTATAGAAATAATGATGCACCCGTGAATATAATAATGAATCAGGATCATTAGACCTGAGATGACTATGTATTTACATAATTTTTTTATGATTTCTTTAGATCTATGGTCCGGTGCATGTTTGTTAATGCAGTGAAGGGTATGATCTGAGTAAGTTTGAAGTTCTGATGTTTTGCGCAGTCTTAATTTTTTTACAGATCTGTACACAGGTTCGACACATGGAAGGTGCGTATACACGCGGGTTTTGTTTTGTAGAGTGGCGTATATATTCGGTAATATGTTTATATATTTACATGAGTTGGGTTCTTAATAAGCATGTACATATGTGGTCAAGTCTTATGGAAAGTGTGTATGCAAGCCAATGTTTTGCTGAGGAATACTAAAGAATATGTATGATCAATTTTGTTGTGTTTTTGTTGCCTTTCAATGAAGTCTTCATATAGATCTGGGTATTGATAATGTTTTTAGTTGATTGTGATTAAAGATCAGTGATTGGTTGGTTGATTCGTGATTCCATGATTGATTTGGAACAATTATATGTTTCAGTTTGATGTATGGTATTGGTCTTAAATGAATGTAGTGGGTCTAGTATGAAAATATGATGAAAAGAGGCCTACAAGTTGTGAAGTATTGAAGCCAGTGGATCCAGTGTGAAAATTTATGAAACATGGCCTGTTGACTGGATAAATCAATCTTGCGGACAAGATCGATCTCCCTAGTACCAAAAGGTAATATAGCAACAAACTGCCAAATAAACCTATCTTTCTCTAGACATATGAGATTTAAAAAAGAATACTATAAAGGTGTTAAGGTCTTACCGTAGATCTAATGCTTGTTCGAAGTAGTTGTCCCTTGGTCACTTGAAGGAGTTATCTTTTATAGACCTGCAGTCACAAACAAGCAAACATTAAATAGCACCTGTATAGTAAATATTATAAATCATGCCTATCATGGCGATCAAGGAATCCATGAAATAAACAGTTAATTAACAGCTTATTGAGAAAAATGAATTCATTTGTATTAACTTTGAAAGAAGAAAACCTTACAACCTTAGCCTTGATGTTGAACAGGCCTTCTCGGACTTTGAAGCAAGAGTTTCCTCTACTTTGATAAGCCTTGCACTCTTCCTCCAGGAGCACATAGAGGTATGTGATATTTCCTCACAAAAGCTTAGCCGAAAGGAGTCTAAATCTCAACAGCACTTCACCTCAATCACACACTAAAGCTTGAACTCCCTTTGAGGCTACCCAATGCCTCTTTTTATAGTGCAGATGAGGAGGTTAGAGTTCCACCTATGAAGGGATAGAATCCTCCTTCAAAGGGATAAACTCCTCACATCAAGGGGTTAGCTCCTTAAGGTGTGGGATGCATGAACCTTACAGGAGCGTACTCACCCCCAAAAAATCTCATCCAGAAGCTTCTAGAATTGACCAAAAATCAGCTTTTTCACTTTACTTTCTCGCCCTTTTGACTTTGATAGGGGTATGTAGGCATTAGACAAAGAAAATGCATTCTGAAATGCAGGTAAGCTTCACATTACCTACATACCCCAGCCAGGAACGTAGGTAAGCTTCACATTACCTGCGTACCATGGGTTTTGGAGTTTTTTAGGGTTTTTTTCCTTTTTTAGGGCTTGACATGAGGAGTAGAGGCTGTAAGACTTGCAGAGGAGGTAAGTATGAGTGAAAATGAGCTCATATGGTCAGAAAAATGTCAAGGTGACAATTTTTAGTGCAACAGATTGCCCCCTAAAGTGCGAAGTCTGGAATAGATGAAGATAAAGTCTGTCATATATGAAGAGTGAAGTACTTTATCATTTCAAGGATCATCCTGTGGACACCCCAGTCGAAACCTGTAAAAACATTCAATGCAAAAGATATAAATGTAAACATATCATCACTGAGGTAGTCATTCCCATACTCAGATCAAAACTAACTAGAAAACTTGTTTAAACTGTTCTGATACAAGAATGATTTTCAATACATCAATAGTATAGACATGTGTAGACATAGTATGGATGCAGCCATCTGTTTATGAATAGTCCACTGTATAATGAATAACAAAATTCCTCACAACCTGGATGGTAGAAACTAGATCCAGGGTCTTGATTTCCGCTTCCCGAACTAGTACGATTCTATCCATGTGAATGAATGTGTCGAAGTCGAACATGGTAGAAACCACTTGATTACCAGTCAATGATGTCGACTGTTAACAAGTGTGAGAGAAACCACCAGTAATGACAATGGCCCTCAAAGTACTCAATACAATCCATGAAATGTGAATGAATGAGTTGAAGTCGAACATGTCACAGAATCATTCGATCGAAGGTCAATGATGCAACCTGTCGTCGAAGGCAAGAAACCTGCCATTAAGGCATGCAGATTTCAAGGTACTGACGATTTCTAGATCAATTTCCTAGATAATGAGCTGTCCTCGATAGAAAGTGATTTGTCGTAGGCAAGCCCACAACATGAAATCATAGATCAAGTTTTGAAGAAATATATTGGCAAGGACTGACTCAGGGATGGTCAATATGGAAGACAAATATTTTGCAGATGAATGGTTTGTTTGAACTATCCTCTTAAACACATAATGACACTGCAGATGGCTTAGTGACAATTGACCCAAAGCTAATACCCAAAAACCAGCTGAAGACTTTCAATGTGGTTTGATTAACTGTTAGGCAAAGGATTTTCCCAACCCTAGAGAACAAAAGTGTCGTGTTCAAGAGTGGTTAACGGCTTTTCGAATAGTCAAAATACAACAAACAGGTTCATTTTCTCTCTTTTCCCCCACCATTTCTGGAAAGTACCTCTTTATTTTTGACAAGCTTGAGGAGGATAACATTTTCTTGTTTATAAGCTCATCCTTCGGATGAGTCCAACTTAGTTTAAAATTCGAACCCTAAGAAGGAGTTGTTCGTTCCTGTTTAAAATTCAATAGGTCCTTTACTGTTAAATTTTAACGAGTCCAGTATAGGAGAAACTTGGTGTTTTTCAAGTTTAGGGAGTCAGAAGAAAAAACTTAAGAAAAATCCATGGGTGTACTTTTCGTAAATTTAGTCTCTCGAGCCCAAAAAAGGATAAAATAATGCGGGAGAGAACTCTATTGACCATAAATAGTCAATGTGTACCTTTTTCGTAAATAGTCCATTCAGTTCGTAAAAGGGGTAAAATTATACTGAAGGGATGACCGTTCATTTACTTTAACGAGTTCGAATAGTCAAGTACTCGACAATCTTTTCATTTTTAGAGAGTCTGAAAAGGGTTAAAAAGAGGACTCTAGGGTTTCGCTTTTTCGTAAGTTTTAACGAGTTTGAAAAAGGGATAAAAATGTACTCATGGTTTTCACTTTTTCGTAAGTTTTAACGAGTTCGAAAAAGGGATAAAAATATAATCCTTTGGCCGAATTTCAATTTAATTTACGAGCATGAAAAGACGGAAAGAACTCAACATTTTCATGTGTTTTACGAGAATGAAAGATAGCAAAATAATCTTGGGATTTTCATGAGTTTAACGAGTCTTGAAAATAACCAAAATTGACTCAAGATAGGTTTCATTTTTACAAAAGCTTGAAATAGAGAAAAACTATGCTTCAGATAGGTTTTAATGCCCCCTAAGCGTAATCTATTAGAGCGCATGCCCCCCCAGCTTCATTTCATTCAACTAAATAGACTACTGGTAATTAATAGCTGGATGGAATGAAGGTTCATTTACGAGATCATATGAAAGACCCGACCTAAAACTGTAAGAAAATTATGCAAAAACTAAAATAACTAACATAAATATACAACTTAACATTTACGAGATCTAGTCAAAGACTCGACTCAATTAGGGGAGGATTTGTTTCATTTTTTAACGAGCTTGACACAGGAAAAGAACTATGCTCATGGAAACGTGTTTCATTTTTTAACGAGGTTGACACAGTAACAAGAACTATCCTCACCTAAATATTTCATTTTTTAACAAGGTTGACACAATAAAAGAACTGTCCTCATAAACTACTATTTCTAATCTACCTACATAACCTACTGATTCATTTTTTAAGGAGGTTGCCACAGGAAAAGAATGTCCTCATGGCCCCCTGATTCTTTTTTTAACGAGGTTGACACAGTAAAAGGAACTTTCCTCTTGATCCACTGATTCATTTTTAATGAGGTTGACACAGTAAAAGGAAATTTCCTCATACCTAATTCATTTTTTACGAGGTTGACTCAGTAACAGGAACCATCCTCAGAAACTACTTATTTCTAATCTATCAGTCTACTCTCTACAATCTACCTATTGATTCATTTTTTAATGAGGTTGAACTAGGAAAAGAACTATCCTCAAACCTGATTCATTTTTTAACGAGGTTGACTCAGTAAAAGGAACTATCCTCTGACCAACTGATTCATTTTTTAACAAGGTTGACACAGAAAAAGGAACTATCCTCGTAAGAATCTGTTTCATTTTTTAACGAGGTTGACACAGGAAAAGAAATTTCCTCTTGGAAGCTTGTTTCATTTTTTTTAACGAGCTTGACACAAGAAAAGGAACTATGCTCTCGACTAACTGATTCATTTTTTAATGAGGTTGACACAGTAAAAGGAACTATCCTCACACTCACTGATTCATTTTTTAAGGAGGTTGACACAGTAAAAGGAACTATCCTCGGACTCACTGATTCATTTTTTAACGAGGTTGACACAATAAAAGGAACTATCCTTGGGAACTTGATCAATGCTTCCAACTGGAAGAAACACATGTCAATGGACACACCTTGATCATGGCTTCCAAGAGGTCTTCATCAGAAGGAAGAATAGTTCTCTGGAAGGAACACATGTCAAAGGACTCAAAAGGGATAAGAACATCGCGTTCAAATAATCCCATAGATTTTTCCATGTTAATTACCGGATCTAAGTCAAAGGAAGTTGAGCAAACAGTGAGAGGCTCGCTTGCATCGATAACTGAAAGCATGGGACTAGTTTCCACATAATTAACCCGTGGCGGGGTAGATACCACTTTCTTATCAGGAACATTTAGGGTGTCGGATTATTGGTAGTTGAATCAAGATTAGGGAACGAAAGCTGGTCTACAATCACAATATTTCCATTGTGAGGGAAAGACATCACACGAAAGAGTGTCGATACGATAGCTTTCATTGCATAGACATAGTCTCGCCCAAGAACTAAATTGAAATCCAAGGGGCCTCAAACTACCATAAGATCAATACAGATAGTTTTACCTTCCAAAGTAATAGAAAATTTAGGAAGGATCCCTAAATGTTCACTAATGGTTCTATTAAAAGCTTTCAGATTCTGCGTAATAGGCATAAGATGAGCGGAACCCAAATCTTTCCAAGCAGTTGAGGATAAAATACTAACAGAAGCACCTTCATCTACCTGTGTGCGGTGTATGTCCCTACCACCAAACTTCACAATGATTTGGAAAGGGATGGAGGAAGGAAGACGAGGTTCTGTCAGTCTATTCCAATCAAAGGAAAATACCTCAGTACTTGGAGGGGGTTCTATAGAAACAGGTGAAATGCTCCCGAGCGTAGAAGAATATGATGTAACAAGAAGAACCTGAGCGGTATGAAGTTCACTCTCTACAGGGAGAATGGGATCGACCGAATGTGAAATCGAATCGACCACTTGATCAACTAATGGATCATCAACCTGAGTGATATGAGTTTCACTCTCCAATGGAAGAGTGGGATCGACTGTACTTGAAATTAGATCAATCACTCCGTCAGTTGACGGTAGGTTGGGAGAAAGTTGACGGCAACCAGTTGGAAGTTCTTCCTGTGGAACAGTACAGTTTTCCAACAATTTTGAGGCTTCATCCATGTGAGGGAAAATGTGAGTTTGATGAATCCCTTTGCATAGCTTACAAGGAAACCTATCTTTACCCTTTTTCCCAGGAGCCTGACTATCACTGGTTGATGGATCAATAGTAAGTTGATGAGAATGTTCTGACCATGCTTCCAAGACCTTTGGAATACCAGGACAATTGATAAGGAAGTGGTCACCCTTACAAAGCCTGCAAGGGTATTTGGGTTTACGATGCATGTTGGAGGTTTCCTCAACATTACTAACACTTACATCCATGGTTGGTTGGTTGACTTCTTTCTTATCTTGCTTCTTCTTCTTCTTCTTTTTCTTCCCTTTCTTCTTCTTCTTCTTAGTCACCTGGTTACTAGCTTCAAGGCTTTTACCAAGAGAAAAGGAAGAAAGGGAGGAAGACATATTAGGTGAAGAAGGTAAAGGGTCAACAAAAGGTTGGTGATGTTGAGATGGTGAACTCTGTTGAGGTGAAGCGTTCGGTTGAGGTGGAACAATTGGAATATTTGGGGCCAACGAAGTTGAAAATAACCATATCGGTAAACCTATTGCAAATCCAGGTAATGACAATGTAGCCATATAAGGAGGACCAACATTTCCAAAGCAAGGAAAAGTAATAGGATTCTCATTAAGAGGGGTTCCTTGGTTGGTACATTCCGGAGCAGTTGCCATTATATTCAACTTCAGTGAATTTTATTAACGATTTTAAAACTAAAATTAACAATTAACAATTCACACCTAACAATTAAAATTCACAATTCACACCTATGGTCTCTAAAAGCAAAAACAAACAAATTAACACGCGCTATCAAATCTAGGAGTCAAACCACACACAAATAGTAGATTCCCGCACTAAAAACACTAGTTGGTGATGAAATCCAACATCGTAGAATTTTAATGCAGAAATGGCAGT
The DNA here is from genome assembly GCA_034641835.2 of Pinus albicaulis. Lineage (NCBI taxonomy): Eukaryota > Viridiplantae > Streptophyta > Pinopsida > Pinales > Pinaceae > Pinus > Pinus albicaulis. The sequence goes on from CM076584.1 coordinate 961,209,865, forward strand.
TGGAATAGTTACCCCGACAACCTTCTTAATGAAACAGACTAGCACAAGTTTCTTCACAAAACCATCTTGAGTAAAGAGAACCCCCCAGAGAGTCCAAGTGAGTATAGTCGACGTCTGCTCCAGGTACAGTGAGATCTTTCCTTCACCGTCACCTTAGGAAATAATCTTAAGTTTATGGACACTAAGGTTACCAACAACAAAAGATACAACTGGGGGAACAGTCTATGATCCGATTCTACACGCAACGGCAGAGTAACAAATCTCAATCCCCTTGAAGGCTCCTCGACATGGTCAATCCGAGGTTTACCAACAAGTGACCCCAGGCTCCTCGACAATGGTTAATCCGAGGTTTACTGTTTGTAATGCACGTAGATCTTCTATCTTTCCCAATGAAACGGAATTGATTGTCTCAAAGGTTCGGACATGATCTCGTGATTAACTCCTTTAAGAGAAGCTTCCCAGAATGTATCAATTACAATTGGATTTATTTCCTACCGCAAGATTTATCTACTTGTTTGTTTTAGTTGCTTTGGAAAGTTAACTACAACCTATTCCAAAGCACTAATCCTAAGCTATATTGGTGGAAAGAGCCCTAAAAATGTAAAAATTACTAGATTAATTTTAATTAAGCACTGTGTTATTTAGGCTGTTATTACTCAAAGGGTAAATGGATACGAAACCAATGGTGTTATGACCCGACCCAAAACTGAATGCAATCGAATGTGATAATGTAATATTTTCAATTCGATGAATCCTAACTAAAGTAGGGAGAGAGTTTCCATTCACTTCCAACAATGCAAAAAATTGATCAATAAGAGAAAATATAACAAATTCTCTAATGCACTAATTTTATCAAGAAAAACTAATGCAAATCAATTCCATATTTATTTATTTTTTTAAAACAAGCATAAAAACATGTAAATTCAAATTAAAGAAACTAATCTAAATCTACGATTGATTGTTTTAGAATGTAAACTATGCAATTGTAATCTATGCACAATTCACTTTGAAAAGTATGCAAATTTAATCTATGCACATTTTTCATTCATATTCTGAAAATGAGAATTCTACTTATGCAAATGTAATCTATGCAAGAGAATTCTCAAACTCAAGATGATTCTAATGTGATATAAGAACCAATCAAGTGCAAGTAAAGAAAATTGGGTGAGCGTTCCAAAGATAAAAAATAAAAACACTCAAAGGCGATTAAAACTCATACACAATTTAGCCCCCCCGGCAAATGAGAGGGAATTTTTTTTGCAAAAACAAAAGTAAAAAGATGCAAAATTGTGAAAAGACTAAGACAAACCTCCAAGTAATGACCAAAGGAAATAAAATTAAGAATTTCTCAAAAAAGAGACTCAAAACACCCAATTAACTTAACGGATATTGATGAGATGAAAAATTTGCTGAAAGAAACTCATAAACAAGGATTTTTGACAGAAAAATATAGATCTAGGTAGACACTAAGAGTCCTAAATCAAATCTAACTTAACTGGAAGAAGAAATCTTAATTTTTTCAAAAATTTTAACAGGGTCTGCAGGCTCCAGAGGTAACAGGTGCGGTCCCGCACTGCTAACTCAAGGAAAATGCGGAGATGCCCGCACTGTGTGTGAGGACAAAGTGCGGTCCCCAGAAAATTTCAAGAAAAACACAAAAGACTTCAAAACTTTTCAAAGAAAAGTAAACCTAAGCTACCCAAGCTAGTATACATCGATCAAAAACTAGAAAAAATAATTTTCTCAAGTCAAAACAAAGGAAAACCAAAAATCAAATTCTTTCACTAGTAGAGTTGTCAATTTGTTGACCGGATAAATCAATATTGCAGACAAGATCGATCTCCCTAGTACCAAAAGGTAATCTAGCAACAAACAGCCAAATAAACCTATGTTTCTCTAGACATATGAGATTTACAAAAGAATACTATAAAGGTGTTAAGGTCTTACCGTAGATCCAATGCTTGTTCGAAGTAGTTGTCCCTCGATCACTTTAAGGAGTTATCTTTTATAGACCTGTAGTCACAAACAAGAAAACATTAAATAGCACCTGTATAGTAAATATTATAAATCATGCCTATCATGGTGATCAAGGAATCCATGAAATAAACAGTTAATTAACAGCTTATTAAGAAAAATGAATTCATTTGTATTAACTTTGAAAGAAGAAAACCTTACAACCTTAGCCTTGATGTTGAACATGCCTTCCCGGGGTCCGAAGCAGGAATCTCCTCTACTCTAACAAGCCTTGCACTCTCCAACCGAGACAAATAGAGGTATGTGATCCTTCCACAAAAAATCGCAATCAAATGAGTCCGAATCCCAACAGCACTTAACCTTAAATAATTCTAAAGCTTGAACTCATCAATCCTATTGTAGTTAACCCTTTGAGGCTACCCTATGCCTCTTTTTATAGTGCAAAGGAGGAGGTTTCAGTTCCAACTATGAAGGGATAGAATCCTACTTCAAAGGGATAAGCTCCTCACATCAAGGGGTTAGCTCCTTAAGGCAAGGGATACATGAACCTCAAAAGAGCGATTCTGCCACCGCAAGATTCCTTCCAGAGGCTTCTCGACAATGGTTAATCCAAGGTTTACCATTTGTAATGCGTGCAGATCTTCTATCTTTCCCAATGAAACAAAATTGATTGTCTCAAAGGTTCGGACATGATCTTGTGATTAACTCCTTTAAGAGAAGCTTCCTAGAATGTATCAATTACAATTGGATTTATTTCCTACCGCAATATTTATCTACTTGTTTGTTTTAGTTGCTTTGGAAATTTAACTACAACCTATTCCAAAGCACTAATCCTGAGATAGATTGGTGGAAAGAGCCCTAAAAATGTAAAAATTACTAGATGAATTTTATTAAGCGCCGTGTTATTTAGGCTGTTATTATTCAAAGGGTAAATGGATATGAAACCAATGGTGTTATGACCCGACCCAAAACTGAATGCAATCAAATATGATAATGCAATATTTTCAATTCGATGAATCCTAATTAAAGTAAGGAGAGAGTTTCCATTCACTTCCAATAATGCAAAAAATTGATCAATAACATAAAATATAACAAATTCTCTAATGTGCTAATTTTATCAAGAAAAACTAATGCTAATCAATTCCATATTTTTTATTTTTATTTTTGTGTTTTTAAAAGAAGCATAAAAACATCTAAATTCAAATCAAAGAAAACTGATCTAAATCTACGATTGATTTTTCAGAACGTAAACTATGTAGTTGTAATCTATGCACAATTTACTCATATTCTGAAAATGAGAATTCTAATTATGCAAATGTGATCTATGCAAGAGAATTCTCAAACACAAGATGATTCTAATGTAATATAAGAACCAATCAAGTGCAAGTAAAGAAAATTGGGTGAGAGTTCCAAAGATCAAAAAATAAAAACACTCAAAAGCAAAAAGATGCAAAATTGTGGAAAGACTGAGACAAACCTCCAAGTAATGACCAAAGGAAATCCAATTAAGAATTTCTCAAAAAAGAGACTCAAAACACCCAATTAACTTAACAGAGATTGATGAGATGAAAAATTTGTTGAAAGAAACTCATAAACAAGGCTTTTTGACAGAAAAATACAGATCTGGGTAGATGCTAAGAATCCTAAATCAAATCTAAACTAAACTGAAAGAAGAAATATAAGTTTTTCAAGACTTTTAACAGGGTCTGCAACAATGTGCGGTCCCCAGAAAAGTTCAAGAAAAAAAAAAAGACTTCAAAAATTTCAAAGAAAAGTAAATCTAAGTTACCCAAGCCTGTACAAATCAACAAAAAATCAGAAAAAAGATTTTTTTCAAATCAAAACAAAGGAAAATCAAAACAAGTTCTTTCCCCAGTGGGGTCGCCAATTTGTTGACCGGACAAGATCGATCTCCCTAGTGTCAGAAGACAATCTACCAACAAACGAACAACTAAGTTTATCTTTCTCTAAATATATTCATTTTACAATTAAATGCTATAAAGGTGTCGATCCTACCTTAGATCCAAACGCTTATTTGCAACCGTAGTTCTTCCGTCGCATCAGTAGTTCTTCTGTCACAACAATAGTTCTTCCATCACAACAATAGTTCTTCCGTCGCTCGAAAGTGTTGTCTTTAAAGACCTGCAATCACAAACAAGAAAATATTAAATAGCACATGTATAACAAATAATTATAAAACATACCTATCATAGTGATCAAGGAATCTATGAAATAAACGATCAAATGAAAACTTATTGAAATAAACAATCGAACGACAATTTATTGAGAAAAACAGACTTGATTGTATTAACTTTGAAATAATAGAAGAACCTTACAACCTTAGCCTTGATGTTGAACAGGTCTTCCCAGGGTCCGAGGCAGGAGTTTCCTCTACTTTGATAAGCCTTGCACTCTTCCTCCAGGAGCACATAGAGGTATGTGATCTTTCCTCACAAAAGCTTAGCAGAAAGGAGTCTAAATCTCAACAGCACTTCACCTCAATCACACACTAAAGCTTGAACTCCCTTTGAGACTACACAATGCCTTTTTTTATAGTGCAAATGAGGAGGTTAGAGTTCCACCTATGAAGGGATAGAATCCTCCTTCAAAGGGATAGACTCCTCACATCAAGGGGTTAGATCCTTAAGGTGTGGGATGCATGAACCTTACAAGAGTGTACTCAGCCCCAAAAAATCTCATCCAGAAGCTTCTAGAATTGACCAAAAATCAGCTTTTTCACTTTACTTTCTCGCCCTTTTGACTTTGACAGGGGTACACAGGCATTACACAGAGAAATTGCGTTCTGGAACGCAAGTAAGATTCACATTACCTATGTACCCCAGCCAAGAACGTAGGTAAGCTTCACATTACCTGCGTACCCATGGTTTTGGAGTTTTTTAGGGTTTTTCTCCTGTTTTTAGGGCTTGACATGAGGAGTAGAGGTTGTAAGACTTGCAGAGGAGGTAAGTATGAGTGACAATGAGCTCATAAAGTCAGCAGAATGTCAAGGTGACAATTTTTAGTGAAACATGGTCCACAGTGGTGATGAGGGTTGGAACCTTTAGTGAGGGGGTCATAGCTCCCTTCCAGTGGGTGCTGGTAAACAATATCAATGGGTCGTAGCTCCCTTCCAGTGGGTGCTAGTAAACGATATCAGGGGGTCGTAGCTCCCTTCCAGTGGGTGCTAGTAAATGAGATCAGGGGGTTGGAGCTTCCTTCTAGTGGGTGTTGGAGAATGAGTGAAGGTTGCAACCTTCTGTAGGTGGGTGCCTATGTGCTAGTATGATTCTGTAGCAGTACAATATTGTAAGAAGTTTTCCATATAATAAATATTGAAGACATATATGTCAACAACGGTGGTTTTCTCCCACATTGGGTTTCTACCTTAAATCTTGGTGTTCATGTGTGTTTCTTATGTGTTCTGATTTATTCTGTTTTTACTACACATGCTTACTACTTACTAAATGTCTAATGAATCAATCATGCACTGTTCTAAGTAAAGTTACTGAAGATTTATCTAAATTATAAGTTTGTTGGGCATACACTACTTTCTATAATGAAAGTCACATAAATATGCTAGTTGGCTTAAGTAAAGTCGTGTATAGAGTTCAGTAAAGAAAATTAAAAGATTGTGTGAGTTTTAAATACTGATTCACCCTACCCCCCCCCTTAGTATTTTTCCTAGAAATTGGTATTAGATGAGGTCCTTATCAAGAAGGTTGATCGCTTGAAGTAGATCTGTCGCAATGGGAGGTCATGAAGGAGTATTTTATATCATGCCACCACTGTTCAATGGAAGTAATATAATGTTCTGGAAGATACAAACAATAGCTTATCTGAAAATTCTTGGAGCAGAGGTATGGGGAATCGTGGAAGGATTTTATCAATATCTAGCAGTCGTTCCTACAGATGCACCATGAAATAAGAGATATGAAACCAACACAAAAGTTGTTAATGCCTTACTGGGAAGCCTGACAGAATCTCAATTTTTCAAAGTCATTCAACAAAATTCAACAAAGGAAATATGGGAGAAGATCATCCAGAGCTATGAAGGTGATGACAAGGTAAAAAGTGCTAAACTTCAAACTCTTAAAATTCAATATGAAATTCTCAGAATGCATGATGATGAAAGTATTGCAATTTATTTGTAAGAATAGATGAGATTGTGAATTCTATGAGAAATATGGGTGAAGATATAAAATATTTAACATTAGTAGAGAAAATATTGAGATCTCTAACTCCAAGATTTGAGTCAAAAATGTCTACCATTGAAGAAAAGCAGGATCTATAGACCCTTACTGTTTTACAACTCCACAGAAGAAGATGAGGAAATTTTTGTTAGGAAAATTCAACCAGGTACTAGAAGGTTCAGGGGTAAGCTTCCTTTCAAGTGTTTTTCTTGTGGTAGAGTTGGTAATTATTCTGCTAAGTGTCCTTATCAATAAATCATGACAAATGGAAATGGCTTGAAAATAGGAGAAGCTTTTATAAAAATGAAGATAGTGATGTTTTATCAATTGGAGAAGACGGAGAGTCTGATCAAGATCTGCAAGTACTTATGTCATTTTGTATTAATGAATCCTATAACAATGCCCTAGAAGAGAAGAATCCTTTGATTGAAGAATCCTCTAGATCAAGGCAGAAAGGATGGTTGCATGGATGTTGTTTCTCTTGTAACTCATTTGTACATAAGGCGACTAATTGTAGGTTAAGTATGTTGAACAGAACCAGGAGATTGGATAAGTTCCAACATATAATAATAAATTTGAATCAAAGCTGGAGAAAGAAGAAACACTAGTCAGAAACATAGGGAATGTTGACCCTACTGCAATCATCTGTTTCTAAAGACTATTTCCCTTGGTGAATACAATAGTGATGTGAGATACATTAGCACGGATTAGTAATATATCATCACAGGGGGAGAAATATATGGTGATTCCATGGTTGGTTTGGTAATTCTGATTGTTTATATTTCCAACAGTGCATATGATGTGTCAACAGAAGACAGGTATAGTCTCTACAAGCTCAGGGGAGCTGAAGTGGTGAAATTTTCAGTATTTCACATTATGTACGTGGATCTGATGAAAGAAATTCATGTATGTACACGAGTTCCCTTGCAGGAAATGGCATATGTTTTAATCTGGTATAAAAATAGTGGGACAGACTCAAGAACAGATTCTGACATGCTACTGATAGTTATGATTTATTTTTCTTGGTTTGATGTTGATGGTTACAGTCTGCTGAGGTGGTATTGAGTTAAAATTATCTATGAGTTTTAAATTTATGATTATATAAATATGATCTGATGTATGAGTTGATATGATCAATGAACATGTAGCACAGGTTCAGGGGGAGAATTATCCTTGTTGTTTATCATGAATTATTGGAATTATGTTTGTAATGGTAGCTGAATTATGTTTGATGATCTCTCACTATTGAGGTTTATAGGTATTGGTTATAAATTTCATATATGTCATTTGATGTAAAGGTCATGTAAAGACATATGATGTAATTATTGTCATATTCAGTCATGTATGGACTTTTGAGGTAGTGTCAAATATGTAATCCCACTTGGTTGGGTGGTTGTGTCAAATATGTAATCCCACTTGGTTGGGTTGTTGAGTCAAATATGTAACCCCACTTGGTTGGGTGGTTGAGTCAAATATGTAACCACACTTGGTTGGGTGATTGATGTAAGTATGAGTCCTTGGTGATAGGAAAGGTCATACTCAGTTGAGCTATTGAATCATGTACTTCATGAAAAATCTATCTGAATATTCAACATGTGCTTAGGGGGAGCACGACCAGTACAGTGTAGATCAAATCTACAGTGCTCTTGTCTCTAAAAGGAAAGAAAATCCTTGTTTTAGAATTTGTCTATCCTTTTCCCTTGAGGTCAAAGGGGGAGAGTATATTGGTGTTTGAATAATTATTATATTGATGTGTCCAACATGTATCTACAGGTTGTGGTGATCAAACACCAACATGGTTGCTATCAAGTCCAGAGGGAGAGATTGTTGGCATTACAATGCATGTGTTGTCCTTGATGGAAACCCACTAGTAACAGAGTTCAAATATTAGTTCAGAGGTGATGGAGTGATGGAACATAATAACATAATGATGAGATATAGGTTTTCAGATCAGAATCAAAAGTTTTATGAATATGTATATTTGAAGAAATATATGCGGGTTCTTCAAGACCAAGTTGCGTATACACGTTGGTATGAAGAAGAAAATTCACGTACATTTTGGTGCACTAATTTATTAATAACAAGGGTATTTACCATGGTATTAGCCCACAATATTGAGATCAGTAATGGTTATTTGCTCTTTTCCAAGATTATCACCGACACTAGTGTGTTTCTGGCTAATGGTATTGGCTAAGGCTCTAACTATATAAGGAGGTGAGGATCAAAGTGATAAATGTGCATGAGTGAGGGTAGTGAATGAATACATCAATCAGAAGTATATTTGTATGGTATGGGATATAGTTTATTGATAAATATGAAATAATGATTCACCCAGAAATACAATAATGGATCATGATCATTAGACTTGAAATGACTATGTGTTTGCATAATTTTTTTATGAGTTGTTTAGATCTGTGGTCTGCTGCACGTTTGATGCAGTGAAGGGTATGATTTGATTTAGTTTGAAGTTATAAAGTATTTCTCAACCTTAAATTATTTACAGATGTGTACAAGGGTTCGACACATGGAAGGCGCGTATACATGTGGGTTTTTCTATTTAGAGTCGCGTATATATTCAGTAATATGTTGAGATATGTATGAGATTTGTGTTTTGAATAAGCACGTACATACATGTTTAAGTATTATGAAAAAAACATATGCAATCCAGGGTTTTGCTGAAGAATACTGAAGAATATGGCTGATCAATTTTGTTGTGTTTCTATTGTCTCTCATTGAAGTCTTCATATAGATTTGGGTATTGATAATGCTGCCAGTTTATTGTGATTAAAGATCCATGATTGGTTGGTTGATTGGTGATTCAATGAATGATTTGGTACAATTATATGTTTTAGTTTGATGTATGGTATTGGGATTAAATGAGTGTAGTGAGTCTAGTTTGAAAATTTGATGAAAAGAAGCCTACAAGTTGTGAAGTATTGAAGCTAATGGATCCAGTGTGAAAATTTAATAAATGTGGTCCATGGTAGTGCTGAGGGTTGAAGCCTTTAGTGAGCAGATCATAACTCCCTTCCATTGGGTGATGGTAAACAATATCAGGGGGTCATAACTCCCTTCTAGAGGGTCTTGGTAAATAAGATCAAGGGGTCGTATCTCCCTTCTAGTGGGTGCTGGTAAACAAGATCAGGGGGTTGGAGCTCCCTTCCAGTGGGTGCTAGAGAACAAGTGAAGTTTGCAGCCTTCTATAGGTGGGCACCTATGTGCTGGTATGAGTCTTCACCAATACAAGATTATAAGAAGTTTTATATATAATAAATATTAAATACAAAGATGAGAACAACGATGGTTTTATCCCACATTTGGTTTCCACCTTAAATCATGGTGTTCATGTGTGTTTCTTATGTGTGTTGATTTAATATATTCTTATTGCACATGTTTACTACTTACTAAATTTCTGATGAATCAATGATGCACGGATCTAAGTAAAATTACTGAAGATTTATCTGAATTATAAGTTTACTGGGCATACGCTATTTTTCATAATGAAATTCACAAACATACGGTAGTTTTCTTAGGTAAAGTCATGTACAAAATTCACTAAATAAAAGTAAAATACTGTGTGAGTTTTAAATACTAATTCACCCACCCCCCCCAGTATTTTTCCCAACACAGTCTGCATAGTATCATAAGAATATACAGGGTAATGATAATTTTTGTTTGGTTGAATTTGGGATAAGGACCCTATCAGACTGTCAACATTATTCAACGCGCCTGGTAACTCTCTATAACTTTGCAGGCATGGGGAATTTGGAAGGATATGGTACATATATATGTATTGGGTGTAAATAAGCTCTAGTTGCTGGGATTTACTGATGGCATCTTCCTCACTATTAGGTTTTTGCGTTGCCACATATTTTGAAATTTCTGCTACGAGTGTTTTTAAAAGTAAGTCCAGAAGAACTCTATCATCGATATTGCCTTTAAGAAAACAGCGAAGCCTCCACCATTCATGGAGATGGTTCGATATGTGAATGGAAGGTGCTTTTATAAAATAGGTCAAGAGTTCCCTTCTTGAATCATGATGAATCAGGTGTTGGAAGAAGGGGAGGAATTCAGTCCCGAGGGTGTTAAACACTCCATGTGACATAGAAGGCTGGTCAACATACATGATACCATTTCACTACAGGCCCTGTAAGGGTGCACTGAAACAGTCGCAGTCAAATGGTATCATCTGCGATACTGTTTGACAAACATCACAGGTAGAAAGTCATCATGTGATTTTCTGGGTGTTCTGATCGCTTACCTTCAAATTTTGGAATATATGAAGGGAGCTTCGTGTGCATGGGTGGTGAGTTAAGACCATGTTCAATAGGGTTATTCTTTAACTTTCTCAGATCTGGTATATTTAATGATTCTAAAAACGGTAACTTACTATTGACCGCCATCTTATGATGATTTTTAATAGGTATATGTATGGGGGGTCCTTTGGGAGGTGCCTGGGGAATATTTCCCTATGGTGTTCTATGAGGGGTGGTTTGCTGACTCCCCGAAGGGGTAGAGATAATTTGACCTTGAGGGGTCATAATAAGAGTGGAGAGTGGTGACCTTGTAGGGGTCCCCACTGGTGTGGGGATTGGTGACCCTTGGGGGGTTCCAATAAAACATGCCCCGATAAAGGAAGATCCTATAATGATAATAGTGTGACGTCCTCTATGCCTAAATGGCGGGAGGCCTAAAACTCCTCCAAGTAATGGTGGGAGGTTTAAGAAAAATCGAGATCGACAAGGTGTTGTTAGGTCCCCCATGGTTCCTATTAGTGTAACTTACTATTTATTTATGAATTTGGAGGAAGGATGATCTATATCAATGCAATAACATAAATAGATACATAAAACAAAGCGGAAAAACTGAAAGGTAATTTTTCCCTTTATATTTAAACTATGTGATTAATCAAGAAAAAAATTAAGGTTCTTTTTTTGTTTGTGTATGATACCAAAATCCTTTATAGATATCATATTCCTCACACTCTCAAAGTAACTGGGCCTTGCGAATATATCTTTTGATGTGTACGAAGGCCAACGTCCCGAAACAACTAGCGATGCCTTCTAGCAACCGAAGAATCAACCAAGGTAATTGGTAATGATGATCTAGTGCTGTCTGCACCATCACCTATAGGGAAAGGATGCCATAGTTTTTGGCCACTAAATTACCTTCGTCCCACGTGAGAATTTGAGTCTTTAACTTCATGGTAGTCAGTTACTAGTACTGAGCACTAGATGGTTCGGGTAGCCCCAAATAGTACCACGCGCACTAGACCTAAGCCAAACCCCCTCCAAATTGGGTATCTGTAATGTTCGAGAAATATTTTCCATGAGAAGATAGAAGGATTTTAAGCGTCCTAAATAGTCAACATATATCTTTCAAAATGTAATATGACCATGGCAGCTTATTGGATCCCTACCCCCAATGATCCTAACCTGAAATATAATTTCTTTTGTGGCCCCTTTGGGAGAATTTAGTGAGTTCAAGTTATGATTGTTTTTTAATATTCTTAGTTTTCTTTAGTGTGTTATATTGTAAGCAAACACAAGATAGTAATAAATCCATAAAACTTGGGGCCTTTTGGTTCAAATATTAACGATGCTTAGTGTGTGTTTTGCGTGAACAACCAAGAGTGTGAGAATATGTGGATATGCGATAATCCTTTACTTCCCCTCTAATTATTCTGTGTTTTTATTTTTCCTTGCAAAAATTGAAATGATTTTCATATAATGGGTTGCTTTCAATTTTGATAATTATACTATGTAGAATGAAAGGGATATGGTAGATCAAAATTCTTTTGGGAAAGCATTCATATGCAAACCCAGGTTCACCGAGAGGTGCAAGGGAAGCAGAGATTACTTGCTTTCTTTATGAGAACTTTTACCCTAGTCTCGAGACTAATGAAAAAAATTAAGAAATAGATTATCTAGTAAAACTAATTGTGGATAATGGGCCACATACTCCTTGAATAATTAAGCTATGCATTATTCCTAAAAATTAGAAAAAAAATATCTTGAAAAACATGTGTGGAATTTTGGCCACTTACTCTTTTTCTTAGTTAAGCTATATGTGTTTTGAACATGTAAAAAACAAATAAATACACTTAATTTCTATACTAGTAGTGGTTAGTGTAGCAATTAATTAACCTAAAAACTCAAAAATGAAGAATAGTGGTTAAGGAAACTTATTATGGGTTTCCAATCACCTAAAAATTTGAAAAAAATACATATATTTTTTTCTTTGTATAATACAAAGAGGGTTTTTTAAAAATAGGTGCATGTGCACTTCTTTATGAGAGAAAAGCGTGCTGTTGAGAAAGATAAAAAAATAAATAAAATCAGCTCTTTGCCTCTCAGAATAGGAACTGAATGTCTTGAACAATTTCTAGGGAGTATTTGAATGCCTTGTAGCTGGTAATGCAAAGAGGAGGTTCTGCAAAAAAACCGTTAAACCAAGGAAAAGAAACTAGTGGAGACTCCAATCATGTGGTAGTGTTTTTTACACACTAGTGTATCAGAAGACAACTCTTTAGCAGTAGGTTTCTTCCTAAAAATATCATAGAGAATATTTTGGTTTTGTTAATGGAAAGGATGAAAAAAATGTAAGACAAAACTCATAAGGTAAGTAATCCATACAAGACAATAATAACATGAACTGAAACCAAAAAAGAAGAAGACAATAATGATCAAATTGAGTAAAGAAACCAATACAATAATGGAGAAAAATCCCTTTATTGGTTGCTTCTTGTAAGAATAATACAAGGCTAACAAACTTACGGTGAGTCCTTTGAGCTATGGATCTGAAATACTCTTGGCAAGGGGGTCCCTTTAATTGGTCTCCTTGCGATATTCTCATCCCCCTCTCAAAAGGAATGTGACAACTTTCTAATGGTAGAGTTCTCTTCTTCACTAATATGTTGCATGGCCAACATTCTAGTTCCTTGAATCCTCTTGCTTCAACACTTGAAATATGGTGTTGATATGGTAGCAATTTCGCCAGCATAAAAATGTGTCTTATTTTACTCTTCCCATTGCTAGTTTATATAGAAATATTCGAACTTCCCTTCCCTCTCTTGGCCCAAGATTGATAGTGACTCAACAGTAGGAAAAGAGAGTCCTTTGAGGCCTGCATAAATCTTTAAGGTGGCTCGAATTTGGATATCCTTGACTGCATAAGATATAGAATAATCTTCACCAAGTGTGGGAAGTGGACCCAGATGGAAACTTTTCGCCATCCCCAGGACCGTGAGGCTATCGAAGGATAAAGTGCACTATGTGTGGAACTTCTTTGATATTGGTGCATTTTCCACCAATTTTTGACTCAACCTTAGAAATTAATTTAGTTTTTTTCCTTCATAGTGTATTTCTAGTGGAAAATATTTATTTTTATTGTTTGCTTGAAATTTTCTAATGTATTTTGGTTGTACGATTTTCTAGTGTTAACATAGAGGAATATGCAATTGATGTCTTCATAGCGACCTTAAAGGATACCATCTGACATGAGGTTCATCTTTGGGAACCTAAGTCATTGGAGAATGCATTCAGGGTGGCAAGAAAAGTTGAAAGAAAAATTATGGCAGAAAATATGCCTATCACTCACAATTATATATATGGAAGTGTTGATTCTCCTAGTCTCCCATAACCTACAAGGTTGAAAATACAAAAACTGGAGGGAAAAAGAGAAAAAAGGCTTTTTTATGGTTGTGATAACAAATACACTAAAGGTCATAAGTTTATTGAGAAGAATTTATTTTACATAGATTATGAAGAGGAGGAGGAAAAGGAACAAGAAACATAAAAAAGAAGAAGATATACACTAGGAACTGACCCAAGGGGTTGAAAAAGAAGAAATGAATATCACCATATGTTGTAATCCACTGGCAGGAATTGCCACTCCTCAATCTCTCAAGATAGAAGGATATACAAATAAGTAAAAGGTAATAGTTTTTATTTATTTATGGATACCCATAATTATATTCATTCGAAGATAGCCATGGATTTGAACTACTTTCTATATCCAACACCAGATGTAACCTCCCTCCTCCCACATTTACCCACTTTCACCAGTTTTCCCAGGGCAAACATGAGCTAGGGTTCACTATGATAAGAATCAACCTCCTATATGACCTTAAGGAAATGGAGTTAAAAAATTAATACTTTACTGACCTCTCTAAGGTGCTATAGGACCTCAAGGAGCTACCCAACCCCTCAAGGTGTCGAACCCTTGAGTTAACTCTCTCTTTCACTGATCCAAATTCTCAGTTTCTCCCTTGCCAATGCCTCCATGCAACTGTAGCCCTTTAGTCACACTCATAAGTCTACTTACCAATGACTGTGGACTTTTCCAGTCAGTTCAATGCCTCTGAACTTGAATCATGAGCCACTTTTCAGGGGTATAGCTAAGGCCCTTGCCCAAAACTCAATGAGACTTCCTGAAATTATGAATAACATAGAAACAAATATTTCAAACGAAAACTTGAACCAGGACTTGACCAGACCCTTCCTAACCAGGACTAAAATTCTGTCAAACACATGATGAACATACAATCTATAGGTCCTGAATGCAGATATAAACATAGGAATATGAAACTTATCTGAGGCTTAATAATAAATACCAATTCCCTCTCACAATATTTGTCATAACACCAATTAGTTCATGCATTCATTTTTCATTAATTTATAAATAAAAACATGATGGGAGTCGTGACTAAGATCTGTCATAAAACCATGCTTATAACCATTATATAACCTAATATATGAAAATTATAAAACAAACATTAAAGACACATATTAAAAATTATATTTACTCATCAAAGAATAGAAAATTAGCTCTTATTAAGCATTTTCAAAAGTCAACCAAATCAGGGAATTCCACGTACCACCTGACCATAGATTGAGCTTAACCAAATTTTTCTTTCATCCAATCAACCTCGTGCCATATTCCAAGCATGAATGTAGGATCTCATGGGATAAAACAATCTATAAAAAATAAAGGGAATCCAAATGTTAAACTACCTCCACCTTCACCATATAGTGATCTCACCTAAACCAGTTCTGAGATTACAAAACCAAACAGAGTTTTTATGCCTCAGAATTCCTTCACCATCCCTTGAGGAATTTTCTTGTGTACACCCAATTGTTGAGGGATTCCTGGAGAAAAGCATCTCCAGCCCCAACCCTTGGTATTTTCTTGAGAACAACTCACCCAGATCTAAAAACCTTCCAACAATCCAAAGCTCAACAAAGAATGATTCCCATCACAACATGGCTATCCAAAAATGGTAAGGCAAGGCCAAAACCATTGTTAAAACCTGACAAAACCTATGCCAATCACAAAAAATGAACCAAATACATACATTCACATAACATGCATGCCAAAACTAGCTACGAAATCATACATACAACCTGTTACCTACAAGTATTCCCATTGAAGCCGCTTGATCCAAACTTTCCTTGCTTGATCCTTTGATTCCTTGTCCTTCTTTTGCTTTCATTTCCTTTCCTTTACTTGCTTGATTAATTTCTCCTCCTAGTGCTCTTCTCCTCTCTAAAACTAATTCCAAAATCAAACTAACAAAAGGCCTCGAAAATATCCTCTGATGTATTTTTTACTATCAATGCCTTTCATTTCTTTATTTTCCCTCTATTTTCCTCAATTTTGTCCTCGGAGGCAACCTGTTACCTTTCACGTTCCTTTTCTCCTAATTTCCTTTATTTTCATGAATAATATTCCAATTAATACATTTTTCCCTTTTGAAATCCTTCACCATTGCCTTTGCCAAATTAACCTTAGCCATAATACACAAGAAGTAATACCCATTAAGATATTTTTCCGAAAATTCATCTTGCAATATGTGTCGCATGAACTTGGTCTTATTTTTCCTTTATTAACTTTATTACATGAATTTTTAACCTAGGGATATTGCACCAGAGTATTAAGTGATGGTTGAAAATGAAGAAACTATAATTTTCTCATGGAAGTGTCATAGTATTAATTTAACCATAGGGGAATATGTATTGAATATTATAATTCTTTCCATTCCAGTGGGTGGTGTGGATGTTTTATTAAGAGTCCAATGGTTATAATATTTGGTGAGATGACTTTTAATTTTCAAGAAATTTTCTTGAAACTTTTCTCAAAAATAAAGGAAATTAAATTAGGGCATATTGTAGGGAAAACTGGGAAGATAATTAGCTCTAATGGCATGAAAAATAATTTTAAGAAGGAATTGTGATGGGTAATTGCACAATTATGTTCAATAGATGTTTAAACATATACATCATCAATTTCTCTAGATCTCTAAGGAGTCCTTGTGAATCATTCCAAGGTATTTGAGACACCCAAAGGTCTCCCACAAATTCGTGATCATGATTAGGCTATTTACTTGATTTTAGGGAGTTTTCCTCCAAATATGTAACCTTACATATATCTCTACGTGAATAAGAGTGAAATTGAACATATGGTTGCAGACATGATAGAGGCAAGTATAATTCAACCTAGCCAAAGATCATTCTCTTCTCCAGTAGTATTGGTGCACAAGAATGATGGATCATGGAATACATGTCTAGATTATATAGTGCTCAATAATATCACTATTAAAGATAAGTTTCCCATTCTTGTCATTGATGAATTGTTGAATGAACTACATGGAGAAATTTTCTTCACCAAGCTAGATCTTCGTTCAAGATACCATCAAATTAGAATGATGATAGAAGAAATTCTGAAAACACCATTTAGAACTTATGATGGTCATTATGAATTTTTTTCATGTCTTTTGGAATTACTAATGCACCTTCCACATTTCAAGGTTTGATGAATTTCCAATTTGGAACCCTTAGAAAATTTTTGTTTGTAAATATTGATGATATACTAATCTACAATAGGTCTTTGAAATATTATGTTTAACATGTTTATAGGGTGCTAAAACCATTGGAGGATAAAAAATTATATGAAAAACCATCCAAATGTTTCTTTGGAGTACAAGAAGTGGAATATTTTGGTCAAATTGTATCTCATGAGGGAGTTAAGATAGACCTTAACAAAATTAAAACGAAATGGAAAATCCCCATAACCTTAAGGAATCATCAAGGATTTCTCATATTGATAGGGTATTATTGCATGTTTGTTAAGAATTATGGGAAAATAGCAGCACCTTTAACAACATTACTTAAAAAAATGCATTTCTTTGGACTCCAAAAGTAACTAAGGCCTTGGAAAATCTTAAAGAGGAAATGTATCAAGCTCCAGTCTTAGCTACACCAGACTTCACAAAAACCTTTATTATGGAATGTGATTCGTCGAAAAATGACATTGGCACCATTTTAATGAAAAAAGGAAGACCCATGTGACTTTTAAATAAGAAGGAAATGTTGGCAATACTGCATGCATTGAAGCAATGTGTAACACCCTCTTCCCACATCTACCAAATTAATCGGACAACAAGGGTAAACATGCGACAAGAGGCTACTAATACCAAATTAAACCTCCTATATGACCTTTAGGAAGTGGAACCGACGAAAACAAGAGAAACACACCTTACGCAACATCAAAAACATCCTCAAGAGGTAACCCAAGCTTCCAAGCCCCTGAACTATTAGGGAGATTGACATTTTGACCAATTTGAGCCTTATCCATGAGAATAACAAGGCAAGGTAGTACATAAAATCCTATATCCACAGACATGCCAAGGAAAGGTAGTGACCAGGGCCTGGTTTGGTCAGTTTTGTTCCTACAACTCTAGGATTTGTGCCACCTTTTTATCCCCAGAACCCAGGTCACTGCCTAGAACTTCATGAAACTATAGAGGGATGATGAATAACATTAAAAAAAAAGGTACAAAATAAATCAAATCATCAAGAACTTATCTGGACCCCTCCTAGCCATGACATGCATTTCGTCAAACATGTCGCAAACATTCCATCTACAAGCATAAACAATAGAATTAAACGTAAGTGTCTCATACTTATCTAAGAATCACTAAGAAGAATTTATCCCTTACATCACAAGCTGAAATAAAACATATTTTACCTTAGATACATTGTGCATTCATTTACGAGTAAAAGCATGGATAGAGCCATACATAAACACCGATAAAATACATGCTTATAACCAGAATAATAATAAAAAAACTACCAAGGATACATCAAAAACATAATACACATAATAACCACTGTAATTATATATAAAATACCAGAGGAATGAGCTTCTCGTTAAAGAGTGTAAAAACAAACTGGAGATGGGACTTCCACATTCCACCCAACCATAGATTGGCTAGGCCAAATCTCTCTTCAGCCAATCACCCTCGTGCCATATTCCATCATGAATGTGGGACTCAAACCTAAAAAGCAACTAGGGCATCCAGAGGCTAAAATACCTCACCCTCATCAATCATAAACCAAACTTTACAGTGATATACACCTGATCAATAGGCCAACACAATCATGAATATCACCATATTTTCCCTGCCTAAACTGTAATGAATTTTCCTATCTCCTAGTCTCCCAAGATTTACTGCAACCCACATTTTGAATCAGGGGTCACTATGCCCTAAACTGAGACATACTCTCTAGGCTTTACTATATATCCCAAACCTGGTATTCCTAGGCATGATGGAGAGAAAACCACCTCTAGGATTTACCGTATATCCCACGATTCACTGATCTAGGATTCCTAGGCCTACCAAGGAAACACATTATCTGGCTTTACCACAACCCACCGTTCAGTTAAGGGGTTACTAAGCCATGTGTTATATCAATTCAGATATCCACCCCACTCATCTTCAAATCCATCAGGTAATCTAGATAAACCAAAACATGAGAACTCCACAATACCATGGCTATCCAGAAATGACAAGTCTAGGCCTAAAACACTGTCACACTTGGAAAAAACCATGCCAAGACAGAAATGAACCACATGCAATAACATTCATGTCAGATATAGAAAATAAAATACACATGAAAATTGATACCTTCCAAGAATCCTCTTGTAGCTTCTTCATTCCTGCTCCTCTCTTGCTTCCTCCTTTTTCCTATTTCTTGCCTTTCTTTCTCCAATGCCAAAATGATCCAAAAAATCTAAGTGTCCAAGAGTGAATGAGTAAGAGAGAGAATAATGAGAGAGCTCCAAACAATTTACGGACCAAAATTACCAACTGATCCTTAGAAGCCTTTTTATAGAAGATATCTTTATTTTCTCCATTTTCCATTATTTTCCTTCAATTTCCTCCTCACATGCAACCCATGAAATTTCATCTCCATTTTCTCCTAATTTCCATTATTTCCATAAATAAATGTTCCAAAAGCTCCATTTTTCCTTTCCAAAGCCTTTTTATTTTCCTTTACGAATTTCATTAGCCATAATAAACCAAATGAGCACCCACTAGAATGTTTTTCCCAACTTCCAAATTGGAATAAGTGTCACATAAACCGTGGTTATTATTTTTAACTTTATTGCATGGAATTTTAACTAGGGTTGTTACAAAACCCTCCCCCTTGGGGGACACCTTCTGCGGTGTTCAACCCATACTGCCCATGGAGCTTTATAACATAGCTCGATACAGTATTTACAGTGATGACCCTGCTGAAAAGAAAACCAACATGAAAAATAAAATGAAATGACACCATACCGCTTATTGGAGCTTTATGAATCATCTCATGGTGGTATTTACATCCATATAAATATGTACATACATCCAACCATCACATCAAAACATATACCAAAACATCGCCAAAACATATGCTAAACAAAAACCAACATCACACCAAAACTGATTTTCCTCAACCGACAAACAAGGAAGGATATATGATTTACATCTGATCTTTCATCTCCCATGTAGCTTCATCTGGCCCAAAGTGATTCCACAACACTTTAAATTTCTCTATTTCTCAATTCTGGGGCATGAGCACCTTTTTTTGTAATATACGTTGAGGTTTTGGCTAGAATGATGCATCAGGTTCCACCTAAAATACAGACGAATCAATCACATGATCAAAATATCTAACACACTTATTAAGCAAAGAAATATGAAAAAAATCATGTAATTTCACTGTGGAAGGAAATACAATTCGATAGGTCATTGGTATGATCCTCTCAATGATCCTGAAGGGCCCATAAAACCATGGTTCCAACTTGGCACACGATACAATATGCAAGGAACTCTTCTTGGGCTTGATGCACAAGTACACCTAATCCCCAACCTGAAACTCCTTAAATAACCTGTTTCCGTCTACATAAATCTTATTCCTATCTTGCTCTACTTTCAAGTTCTTCTTAATCACCTGCATTTCTTGTTCCATTTCTGCCAACATATCTGGTCCAATTAGTACCCTATTGACTAGATCACTCCAGCTAATAGCACCATTTCAACTCCGTCGTGCTAATACATAGCCTCAAATGGACTCATCTTTAATGAATCCTGATACCCATTGTTGTAGGCTAACTCTACCAGTGGAATATACTCTTCCCACTTGTGTTGTTTATGCATCCCATACATCCTCAATATATCTTCTAATATCATGTTGACCCTCTTAGTCTGTCCATCTGTCTACAAATGATAAGTTGCGTTGAAGGCCAAATTAGTTCCCAAACCCGCAAAAAATGCCTTCCAAAACTTGGAAGTGAAATTTGCATCCCTATCTCACACAATATTCTTCGAAACACCATGCAATATGACTTTGTCTCTAATAAAAACTTGTGCTAAATCACTATTTGAGTATGTAGTCTTCACTAGAATGAAATGTGCAACCTTTGCTAACGTGTCTACAACAACCATGATGGAATCATGTTGTCTATATGTCTTAGGAAAACCTATGATGAATTCCATGGAAATGATGTCCCATTTCCACTCTGGTGTCGCAATCGGCTGTAGCTGTCCACCTGGATGTTTACACTCTACCTTAGCCATCTAATAATCCAAAAATTTGGCTACAAATTCTGCCACATCCCACTTTAGATTCGACCAATAGTATAACCTGTTTACTGTAGTCCATTTTTTATGGTATCCTTAGTGACATGAATAATGTTTCGCATGAAACTCCCTCAAGATCACCTTCTTGAGCTCACTATTGTCTAGTATATATATCTTATCTCTAAATCTGACCAATCCATTTATTGTGAGATAGTAATCCAAATCTTGTACACGTGTACCTGTACCACATGTAACTGTACCTATGCCAACACTTGTACCTATAATTATACCAACACTTGTACCTATACCTGTACCTATAATCTGTTGCAACCTGTGCACAATATCCATATATCTATGATCCTGTTGACCTGCCTCCAAGATCCTATCCTGTAAGTTTGTCCCATAGGAGGCCATTGCTTCTAAGTGATTTACATGTACTCACCTGCTAAGAGCATCTGCAACGCTATTCTCCTTTCCCTTGTTGTAGCTGATCTCGAAGTCAAACTCGTCGATCATGCCAAACCATCTAGCCTACATGGATTTCAAATTCAGCTATTCAAATAAGTACCTCAACCCAATATGGTCGCTCATCGATTGAAACTGCCTGCCAACAAGATAGTGCCTCCACATCTTCAGTGCATGAATAACTGGTGCTAGCTTGAGATCATGCATCAGGTAGTTCTTCTCATGCTCATTTAGTTTTCATGACTCATAACATACCACATGCCCATCATGCATAAGGACCCAACCAAGTTCTATGTTGCAAGAATTTTTACACACTACAAAAACCTTGTTCAGATCTGCAATCTTTAACACTGGAGCATGTGTCAACAACTACTTAAGCTGCTCAAAACTAGCCTCGCACTCCTCTGTCCAATCAAACTTCTTACCTTTCCTCTGCAATGACATATTAGGATAAGAAATATGTGAGAAGTTCTTGATGAACCTCCTATACTACCCTGTGAATCCCATGAATGATCTCACCTCATCTAGATTCTTAGGACCTACCCATTCCATGATGGACCTTATCTTCTCTAGATGTACCAAGTAGTGTACCTCAGTTTCTAAGAAATTGCATTTTCTGAGCTTAGCATACAATTGATGCTCTGCAACAACCTCAACACTGCTTCCAAATGATCGACATGCTATTCCTCATTTTTAGAATACACTAATATGTCATTAATAAACACAATAAAAAACTTGTCCAAATAAGGACGTAAAAAATTGTCCATCAAACACATAAATGTAGTTGGGGCATTAGTCAAACTGAATGGGACTACAGTAAACTCATAATTCCCGTACCTGTTCCAGAATGCGGTCTTGTAGATGTCCTGATCTTTGATGCATACCTGATGATATCCCAATATCAAGTCCAAATTAGAGAACACTGCAGCTCCCTTCAACTGATCAAATAAGTCATAAATCCTCGGTAATGGGTCCCTATTCTTGATGGTCACCTTTTTTAACTGCTTGTATTCAATGCATAGTCTAATAGTGCCATCCTTATTCTTTACGAACAACACTAGTGCACCCCAAGGTGATACACTTGGCCTAGTGTATCCCTTGTAAAACATCTCTTTCAACTTCAAATTTAGTTCTACCAGCTTAGATTTGCTAATCCTGTAAGGTGCTTTTGATGTTGGAGCTATGCCTAGCACCAACTCAATATAAAATTCTACTTCCCTGTGCGGTGGAAACTCTAAAATATCCGATGGAAACACATCTTGAAACTTCCGCAAAACTGGATACCTGTTCAACACATATGCATCCTCAACTTCCTTAGCTTTGCGACGAGAAATATAAACTAGGAATTGCACACACCCTTTCCTTCGACTGTGATTGTCCTACATGGCTATCACCATCCTAACTGATGTGGCTTTCTTCTTTCCCTCTAAAACTTGTAGTTTCCCATTGTCATCCAAGAATTCAATAGATTTTTCATATCAATCCACTTTTAACCTATGAAGGTATAACCAATGAATACCCAACAGCATATTGTAGAAACAAAATTGTAATATGTTCAGTCCACTGCTGTAGGCATACCATTTAACTCAAATACACAAGATCTTACCCAATGGTGAACCCTTTTCTTCGTACCCATGACCAGCTTCACTAACCAGGTTTCTGCATGCATTTCCTTACTCAAACCACACTTATCCACCATCTCACGACTAACATAGCTATACTTATATCCACGGTCAATAAAAATATAAATAACTTGGTAACGAAGCTTACCGTCCATCGTAGTGATAGAAGCCTTGTGATCTTCCACCGGTGGAGTAGGAGCACTTAACCTTAAGCGCAGTTATTAAACAGTAATCCTATATTTAATTAACGCTTTAACTGGTTTAATTAAAGGGCGATGATTTAAAACTAATCTGGTTTAATTAGCCACTAATGTAGTTAAATTAAAATAATCCAATTTTAATTGGCAGTTTCGACCAATCCGGTAGGATTTGCAAAATTTGGCGCCAGTTAGCCCAATTTGGGGCCAATTAGCTATTTTTGGGGAGGAAATTGTGGAGCAGACTTGGAGAAGTCATAAATCAACCAATTTTCGACCAAATTAGGAGAAGAAAGAGGATAAGGCACCATTTTTTAGTGTTATAAACTCAATGAAGCAGGTTTCAGGAGCATAAAATCATTGTAAACAAATAATTTTGGAAATTTGAGCATAATATTGAGGCCCAAGCCATGGAAGTTGGACCAAGGAGATCTATCCCATGAGGGGTGAACTCCTTCATCAAATCCCTGTGTTGATGTGTTGTATGGTGATGCACTTTATTTTTTATTGTCGCTATTTAGTCTTTGTCTTACTTTAAATTGTTCATAAAATTAACATAAAAATCACTCATGAGATTCAATAACTTGCAAGAGAACTTTAACCCTTAAGCACATGTAATACAGTGGTTTCAAAATATGAAAGAGGAATTAGCACAACATTACTAACATACCTTATTCAGATCAATAAGTTGCAATACTACCTATCTGAACATAGATATATTGTGCATTCATTTACAAGTAAAAACATTGATAGAGCCAAACATCATCATTGATAAAATACATGCTTATAACCAACATAATAAAATAAAAAATACCATGGATACAACAACAATAGAATCCACATAATAACCATTGCAATTATACCATAGATTGGCTAAGCCAAATCTCTCTTCAGCCAATCAACCCCAAGCCATATTCCAAGAATGAATGTGGGACTGCAATCGAAAAACCAACCAGGGAATCCCGAGGATAAACCACCTCCACCTCATCAATCAGAAACTAGGATTTATTATGATCTACACCCAATCACTAGGCCAACGCAAGCATGGATATCACTAGATTCTCTCAGCCTTAACCATGAGGAATTTTATTGTCTCCTAGTATCTCAGGATTTACGACAAAACAAAGTTTGAATCAAGGGTCACTAGGCCCTAAACCAAGACATACTCTCCAGTCTTTATCGTATATCCAAAACCCAGGATTCCTAGGCCCGATGGAGAGAAAACCACCTATAGGCTTTACCGTATATCCCACTATTCACCGGTAGAGGATTCCTAGGCCTAGTGAGGAAACACACTATCTCACTTTACCAAAACCCACAATATGGTTCAGGGGCTACTAGGCCATGTGTTATATCAATTCGATGATCCACCCCACTCAACTTCAAATCCATATGGTAATGCAACTAAATAAAAACATTAGAACTCCACAACACCATGGCTCTCCGAAAATGGCAAGGCTAGGCTGAAAACATTATCACATCTGGAAAAACCCATTCCAGGGCAAGAAGGAAAAACATGAAATACCATGGACGTCATATCTAGCAAGCAAAATACACACTCAAATCGACGCCTGCAAATAATTCCGTTGTAGCTACTTGATTGTCGCTCCTCCTTGTTTCTTCTTCCTTTTTCCTACTTTCTTTCCTTTCTTTATCCAATGCCAAAATGCTCCAAAAAAATATAAGGGTCAAGGAGTCAGAGAGAGAGAGAGAGAGTAATTAGAGATATCCAAAAAATGCATTCACTAAAAGTACCAACTGATCCTCAGAAGCCTTTTTATAAAAGAGGCCTCCATTTTCTTCATTTTCCATTATTTTCTTTAATGTTCCTCCTCACATGCAAGCTATGACCTTTCATCTCCTTTTGTCCTAATTTCCATTATTTCCATAAATAAATGTTCCAAAAATTCCATTTTTCCTTTCCAAAGCATTTCCTTTGCCTTTGTCAATTTCCTTAGCCATAATAAACCAAATGAACACCGACTGGGATGCTTTGCCCAAAATTCATCTTGAAATAAGTGTCCCATCAATTGTGTTTATTATTTTTAACTTTATTACATGGAGTTTCACCAAGTCTGTTACACAATGGAACCTGACCTAATGGTAAGACAATTCAGGGTAAAAAAATATCATGGTAGTCTTAAATAATTCTTGGAGTGAGATTATCTTCAAAAGAGCAGAAAAAATGGGTCACAAAGATGTTGGGTTATGATTTTTAAATAATCTAAAAAAAATGGAAGAAAAATGTTGTTGCAGATGCACTCTCAAGATGGGATGAAAATTTGGAGACATTTCCTTGCGCCATTTATATTATCCAACCAAATTGGATAACTAAGGAAAGGGATGAATGGAGGAATGATGAATAGGTATGGAAACGTATTCAAAAGTGAAACAATATCCCATTGCATCTCATGCATTTGTTTGGAAAAATGATTCAATGTTGTATAAAGATATATTATATTAAAGTAAGAACTACCAACTCAAACAAAAGGTTATTTTGGAATTGGATGCCTCTCCTATAGGATGACACTTAATATTTTTAAAATCTTACCACACGGTCAAGAAGGATTTTTTTTGGGATGACCTTAAATCTAATATTCAGAATTTTGTGGTAGAATGTTTGGTTTGCTGATAAAATAAAATTGAGGCAATTAAGACCCAAGGTCTTTTAAAACTATTATTCATTCCAAGTTAGCTATTGGAGGAGGTTTCAATGGATTTTATCATAGGTTTACCCAGTTCTGAATGAAATAATGTCTTTACGGTGGTAGTTTATAGACTTACAAAGTATGCACACTTTTATGCACTATCTCATCCTCTCAATTCAGTACAGTGGCTAAGGAATTTATGGAAACAATTTGAAAGCTACATGGAAACCAAAATATTATTGTAAGTGATAGAGATCCCATGTTCACTAGAATATTTTGGATAGAAATATTTTCTTGTCTTGGCACTCAATTATCTCACATGTCATCTTATCATTCTCAATCTGAAGGGAAACTGAGATAGTGAATAAATGTTTGGAAGGATATATTTGACGGGAAAACTGAGATAGTGAATAAATGTTTGGAAGGATATCTTTGTTGCTTTGTATTTGATAAAAAAACACAATGTATCAAGTTGTTACCTCTAACAGAATGGTGATATAACACTTCCCTCCATACCACAAAAAAATGACCCCATTTATGGAACTTTATGGATATCATCCACCATCCATCACATCATCCTTAAGAGACAATTATAAGGTTCAAGCAGTGGAATATTACATCAAGAATCAACAACAAGTTTTCCAATTCTTAAACGATAACCTGACTCTGGCGTAGAATCGAATGAAACAACAGGAAGAGAAACATTACAACAAAATATGTTTTGATGTGGGTGATTATGGATTTTTACTGCTAAAACAATACAAATAAATGTCCCTCAAGAGAGCTAAGAAGGATAATAAATTATTACCCAAGTACTATGGACCTTACAAGGTGTTGCAATAGACTGGTACTATGGTATACCAACCAATTGGAGTTGCTTGCATCTTCGTGGTTACACCCAAATTTCCATGTTTCATGCTTAAAGAAGGTTATAGGTGACAAGCTTCGAGTTCAAACTATATTTCCAGAACTTGACAATGAAGGAAAAATCATATTGAATCGTGAAGAAATAATAATGACAAGAATTCGACAACCACGAAATAGATCAATTTTAGAGTATCTCATTAAGAGGAAGAACTTACCTACTGAAGACTCCACATGGGAAAATTAGTATTTTATTCAAAAGAATCCAAAACTACTCAAGCATTTAGGACAACAATTTTTTGAAGGAGAGGGGAATGTTAGGTCCCCATAATACTTGTGTAGTGCCCATATTGTTATTTTTGTGTCCCATAGAATACCACTATTGTTATTGTTGTGCCCATACATTATTATTGTAATGTAGGGCCTGATTATATCTTGACCCCTTATACTCTTATATATACGAATGATGTATTTTCATTTGAAACATCGAAGAATTTTTCATTTATGTGATGTAAAAGGAGGTTGTGCCATCGAAGAGGCTTATTTTATAGTAATTGGTTTCTCTTTTCTTCTTTTTTGTGATCTGGTTACAAAACAATCGGAGGGTGTTTATCTTAGCTAGAATAGTCATGTGTTATTATTTTTTCAAGATCTATTTAATTCATTGTTCAATGTATTTTCTCATTGGGATTATCTCATTGGATTGGAAACCTTTATATATATTATAAGAATCATCTTAATGAAGACACATTGGAAAATATTAGCTATTAACTTATTTTGAATATTCTTCTTCAATTAGTAGATTTGGTAAGGGGGACACATAAGTGAGATCATTGATGTCAAGGAGTATATATTCATGTCCTTTGATCCCTGCCCAGATGTTATCTATTTATGGGATTTCAATCGAAAATATTTCATGCATGTTGCAATTCTCATCCATTCTATACCACACCTTGGAGGGTTTAGGATCTATGTGTACCCTTTTCTAGAGAAAATATTTAATATGAGGACTAACATTCTTGATGGAATATTGAGATAGAATGATTCCCAATTCATCAAAATCCATAATTTCTACTGTGTATACTAATTAAATGGTGCCACTTTTTTCTCAACCAACTACCAAATTACAATTCTCATATGAACCTTCAGGGCTTCTTCTTTCAAATAAGGTTGGTCATTATGAATATCAGATGAGTCTAATGCACCAATCTCTGGTATTCTTCATGTTATGCATTTTCTATTGTCTCCTTTGTATTTTATCCTGGTCTAAAGTCTAAATGTTAGCCACATGTTTACAACGATTCATCTAACATGAAATATTGCTATTTGATTCTACTTCTAACATAGATTCTCTTTCAGTAAACTTCCTCCTCATTTATGTGTAATATTCCCAATTAGCCCAAGATAATGGGAATATACAATTTTGTTTCAATTTTCTGTTTCATGAATAAAATTGTAAAGAAGGATCAATAAAACTCCTAATTAGCAAAATAAATCAATGCCACATGTGAACATGGACAAATCTGGGCTATTTACATAAGCGCACTTAGGTGTGAAAGAGACTGGAGCACTTGACCAAGTAAACCAAGACCAAATCAACAACGCTGACTAGGTACAGTGAATCTCCTAAGGGAAAAATGTAGTTTTAGTTGGAGGCTTCTCATGTGAATGCAGCTAAATCATTGATATGGTTTAGGGTTTGACAAGACTTTCATCCTATATAAGGAAGAGGAGGATAGCAAAAGAAGTTTTTTGATTGTGTATATTTCTGAATATATTTTCTGTTTAGACATATATCATTCTCTATTTTTTAGCTGAGGATAATGTTGTTTAGCACTAGGGTGTTCCTGTTCGGGAATCCCACCTCTTCCATTGAGGAGCTCTTAGAAGAGTCTTGCTGATCTCATCCACTATCAGCCATTTGGCCAAGCTCATCTTCCAACTACAACGTAGATCCTGTTGAGGGTTTGGTTGTCCTTGTAAGCTGCAGCAAGTGGGGGCTAGATCTGCTCAGATCTAGGCCATTCTAGGGCCTCTTTTTACTGGGAAAGCCCTCTATCCCATTGGCAACAGAGTTATGAACCTTTGGAGCTGCATTTTCAGATCTTGGGATCAGGACAATCCAGTGCTTCAACCTACAAAGCATTTTTCCTTCCAGGACTGCGTTATTTGCAAGAAGGAAGTTGCAGGGTGTTTTGACACACTTTTGAGGAGAGATCTCTGGTGCTGGGGTTTTGCCCTTCACTATGGTGATCCATGGATTAGATTTCTGATCCATGTTCTATATAGATATGATCTAATTCTATTGTATTCATATTTAGAAATTTCTGAAGACTATTGCAGATCTGTTACTTTAAATCTCAGATCTACTCTCTGTGTTGCATGTTTTGATCAAAACCCCAAGGGGATCTTCTAAAGGAGCCTTTCTAGTGTATAGATCTGAAATAGATCTGATATTTTGTACAAAAATATGCTCTAGATCTGGAGTGTAATATACAGCTACAACAACTAATAGAAATAATGCTATCAAGCCATTTTTCAGTCAATACATGTGTTGCACCCCTCTTTCTTGATGAATTTCTTCTATTCTTGTCTTCTACATTCTATTCTACAATGTATGGGCCTTAATATGGATATGATTTATTGCTGTATAAGTGAATATTGAGCCTTATTATTGGTCTCCTACTGTTTCTCTCTAAAACTGCATTATTTTTCTGCAGTATTGTTGCATATTGCTCCAGCCCCATTGTTGGGTGTTTTTCAGCCATACTAGGTGTGGGAGGTCTGTTTACCTCACCTAGTTTGATTTGTTTTTTATCCCCTTCTATATTTAGATGCTAGATCTCATGATATAACGGATCCAAGGGCTACAAACTCATTTTAGTGCACATACTTCTGAAAAGTGCGTTATTCCAGTAGATATTGCTCAGTGTTCCCATTTAGGGATATTACAGTGGTATCGGAGCAACCATCTTGGCACAGCCTGTGAGTTGCTTTCTTGAAGAGATAATATGTCTTCAAAAGAATAGGGGAACCTCATTGATAGAGAGAAGAGGTACCTGAGAATAATATAGAAGAAGTTTGATTACACCAATGATGATAAAGACAAGGGAAAAGCCCTTGAATCTGGAAGTGATGAAGATGGGAAGGAGTTTGTAAAAACCCTTCTAAAATCCATGCAAGATCTTGCTAGAGAGATCAAAGATATGAGATTGGATAGGATCAAGGAATATCCTAAGAGTTTTAATCCTAGAGGAAGCTCTGGCATGTCTCACCACTGGAGTGATCAACCAGTGAACCAACCACAAGCTCTGCAATGCTCTATTATGCCTACATTCTTGGCTGTGGAGAATGAAGGGCCTCAAGAGCAAGCATCCCTTGAAGACTACTTTGAAGAGTATGAGTCTCAGAATTAGAGATTCAAGGACCACTTGATTCTTCAAGAGTTTTGTCACCCCAAGGACAAAAGAATACCAAGGCATTAATATCGAGATGGTGGATTCACATAGAATCATGATCGACATCACTCTATGGGCATATTATTTTTACCCAAGTTTGATGGATCATCCACTAGTTCTGCCAAAGCATGGGTAGAAAATATGGATATCTACTTTCAGTTGAACAAAGTCCCTGAGATGGAAGCTATCAAGATTGCAGCGTTGCACTTTGAAGGTGAAGCACACAACTGGTGGTTCCATGGGTTGTGTACATTGGGCCATGCCAATGTGACTGCCTATTCTGAGTTTACTAGAAGACTAGTGGAGAGATTTGACAGAAAGGATCCAAAAGAACCTTTCATAATCCTTGAAAAGTTGAAACATTCAGGTAATGTAGAGTCTTATATCTCAGAATTTCTGATATTATCTGTTATGGTTCCTGATTTGTCTGCAGCAAGGAGGGCGCACATGTTCATCGATGGCTTGGATGAACCTTTGAATGGGTTGGCTAAATTTACCAAGCCCATTACCTTGCATGATGTCATTTAGAGGGCTAGAGACCTTCAAGATGCCTTGCCAAAATCAAAGGAAAACTTTCAGAATAAGTCCTCTTTTCCTTCTAAAGCAAAATAAGAGAAAGTTGCTCCGTCAAATGAGAGCTCATACAAGAAGCCTCTTGATGATGAATTCCAGAAAGATATAAGAAGGAGGAAGCTATGCTTCACTTGCCAAAAACCATGGGTACCTGGACATAGATGTGCTACTGGTAAAGCACATTACATAGAGATCTTCTCAGATCTTGAAGAAGATGAAGAGGATGAGCCAAGGAGGGCTCATAGCGCTGACAATGTTGGAGGAGGTCCAACACCTTAAGGAGATGAGAATAGAGCATTTTATCCTATTGGAGGAACTCTTGCATCCTTGAGGGGAGTACCTAAGTACTTGACCTTAAGAGTTCAAGGTTCAATCATAAATCATAGGGTTTTTGTGTTGATTGACAGTGGGGCTACCCACAATTTCATTGATGCCCATCTTGTGCAAAGGAGGGCAATACGCACTGATAATTTTGAGGGATTCTCTATTTTGGTCCCAAGAGATAGAACAATGCAATGCATGCATTGTGTTCCATCAATTTTAGTCACCATGGGATCCTACACTTTGGTGGATCACTTCTTTGTATTTGACATACTAGACACCAATGCTATTTTGGGTGTTCAATGGTTGATTCCATTGGGGAAAGTCACCACTGATTAGGAGGCTTTGAAAATGGAATGGGTGGAAAAGAAGAGTGGTGCACTCCAAAAAATCAAAGGCATGCATACTTACCCCTCACACAATACTTCCACACAAAAAACAGAGATGGATTTGCGCAGTGGAAGCAAGGACCTCACTATCCCTTCTATCATGTTCATGAGATTTTTACAAGGGACACCCTTGTCTAGTGGAAAACCACCTGGGAGGCCACCTGATTCAGTTTTAGTGAGAGATATCTCACTACTTGATGCTCCAAATTCAAATTCAGGAGGGTTGGGAGCGTTAGAAGACACAGCTACAGTGCTGGAGGGCTTGGGAAAGCACAAGGAGGAGGGATATTTCCTTCTTTCATCATCATCACCCACCTTCATTTATGATACTGTGCCATTGGAGGAGAAAAAGGGAAGGTATACCCTTCCTACTTGTACCTTTGGCATAAGAAATGTCAAAGAAGAAATTAGCAACATGGCATGCATTCCTATTGATGCATCATCAGCACTGCCACTTTTGGGGAGTGTAGATATATATTGGAAATCCCAGCTGTTGGTGGATTATTCCAAAGATCTCCACACTTGTATGATGCTTGATGACCAGCTGCATGAAGAGGGCTATCTAGTCCATGAGTGTTACATTGAAATTTGTCACCATGAAATTTTAGTACTCCCTTAGAAGTCTACAATATCAAAGTTCCTAAAGTCAAGCCTTGAAATTAAGAGAAAAGCTCATAAAAGTCTTAAAAACTCTGGTACCGCACTTTCTCTTAGTTTTGCCTGCAGTGTCGCAATTCTTGGCTATAAATCCTGCGGAGCCAAACGCACTGTTTATTCATTAAGGGTGTGGACCCCTGTAAAAGATTAAAAAGGCACAAGTAAAATCTAGAAGCTCAGTTTTAGTCATTTTTGGAAGCTTCTAGAAACATTCCTGCGGTGGAAAGTTTGCTCTTTTCAGGTTCATGTATCCCATCCATTAAGGAGCTAACACCTTGATGTAAGGAGCTAATCCCTTTGAAGGAGGATTCTATCTCTTCTTGTATGGAGCTGTAACTTCCTCTCTTTCACTATAAAAAGAGGCATAGGGCAGCCTCAAAGGGTTACAATTGATGAGTTGAAGTTTTAGTATTATTGGAGGCGAAGTGCTGTTGAATCTTAGACCCTTTTAGCTAAGATTTCATGTGGGAAATATTACATACCTATATGTATCTCGGTTGGAAGAGTGCAAGGCTAGTTAGAGTAAAGAAAACGCATGTTCCGGACCCCAGGAAGGCCTGTATGACATCAAGGAGGACATGATTTTAAGGCTCTTCTTTATTTAAGTTAATACAAATAAGTCTATTTTTCTCAATAAGCTGTCAATTGATTGGTTTATTTTATGGATTCCTTGATCCCCATAATAGATTGATTTTGACGGGGTCTCTTTAGGTAAACCCAGAAATGGACTTTATATAAAGAGATATTACGCTTGATTTTGTGTGGAGATATTCTCTATATGTTAGTTACTTTTTAGCTGGTGTGCTATAGATTAGAAACGTGTGCCTAGCTTAAGTGTGCTCTTACTATTATTCCTGCTTATATGGATACTATTGATATTGCAGATGTCAACGTCCTTTCAAACGTATATTGGTTTTTCTGACGGCGCTTGTCATGGTACACAGAACATCTCTTCCATAGCTTGGGTTATTTACTCACCCATTAACGAGTTAGTATCGATGCATGGGGTAAGCCTCGGTCAAACAACGAACAATACCGCTGAATATAGTGTAGTTATTGAATTATTTTCGGAATCCATTTCATTTGGAATTCGGAGTTTGATCGTTAGGTTAGATTCTAAACTCGTTGTATTATAGTTAAACCAAGTATATTCCATTAGAAATCCAGTATTATTAAGATTATTTTTAAGGGTTCGTCTCTTGGAACGAGAATTCGATTATATTGAGTATCAACACATTCCAAGAAATTTAAATACATTAGCAGATGCAATTGCTTCTAATGTTATAAATAGACATTTGTGATAACAAAGTAACAAATCAACATTCCATAACATGATTGAACAGGTAACTGGAAGTAATAGTATATCATAGTATAGATGTAGTGTTAAAAAAAATAGTACATCGTCTTCTATCATAGGCTCAAAACACCTTATGATCGGAAAAAATTGATACAAAAAAATGAGTCTACAAGTCAATCATCCACTGTCCATGGTGATGATCACGATAATACACTACTGCTCGTGCGACCCTAGTCAAAAACCTCTTGAATGGTCCAGGAACACCAATGACATATCGCTGTAGATGGAGTGGGATATCATCTATGGTGGTCTCAGGAATATCCATAGTGAGCCGCTCCAAATGGTGCTCTAAATATTTAGAATCTTTGTAGTCTGATCCTGTGGGGGTGGTGGTGGTGCTGCTACATCCCTTTGCTTCCGATCAAAGGGACGGAGAATGACTGGTCAACTCGGACCCACATCTGCATTTGAAATTTTTGTTATTAGTTTTGGATGATTTAAAAAACAAAATAAAAATTAGAAATTAGAACATGTCAGAAGAGATTTTTTACCTGACTCATCCCACTGAGCTCCTAGAGGAAGGGGCATGTCCCGGTGGCTGCGAAAATCCATGCCAGCATAAGGAAAATCCTCTATCAAAAAAAGTTGGCGTTCTAGCCAACAAAAATAAGTCGAAGGAAAATGAAAAATCTCCCCACCCTTGCTATGGCAGGCCATCAAAGCAATCCAATGAACCATCCTAGGCTCTCGAGGTCGACTAGCATCAATAGGAATATGCTGCGAGGCTAACATAGGGATCCTCTCTAGAGTAAAGGTGACGAAAATGGACCCATATCCGAAGTTTTTTAACTTCCCATTCTTTGTTCTGGTAAGTTGGCCTTTCACATTTGCAACACTTCCTCAAACAAGTTGAATATGGTGCCTCGAAAGCAATCTACTGCGATGCGCATCTGAGATCCAGTAGCTACATGCAAAGATGCACTTCCGCACAACTTGACAACGGTAAAAGCAATCACTTTTAGCTCAGAACGGATGATAGTTTAAATGTCAATCTATTTGTCTCTGGGATTGACTTCATCATTACAAAACTCTAATTGCAGGCTGGCCACCTGGCCTAGCCCCAAATAGAGATAGTGGTTCGCCTCTCCTAGAAAAACCAGTCAAGAAATATATGTCTTCCAGCTCAATCTCGAGCCGGTGACCTCCAATCACTAAACACTGGTCCTGAACATCCCATTTACTTACCAGCCAAGTAAGAATATCCACTTGAGCTCTCATGCCACTGATAGCCCAAAATTTGAAAAGCCTGCATGCTCTTAAAACTTGCAAAGTTGGTTGATTAATCATTGTTGCTTCATCTACCTCCTCATGTTCCCATTCTCGCCAAATGAGCATTGTAGATATCCTACAACAAGTAAAATGAAGGATTATAATAATTTTGAAGAAAAAAATTTGGGTAATTTAGGAAGAAAATGTGTTTTAAATTTGGGTCCGCAGGTGCCTAGTGTTCTGCCTACGGACCCCTGACGACGAATTTTTCAACCTATTTTCCTCCCAAAAATGAAATTTTGACCCTAATTTAAAAAATTGAATGGATAAAAAGCAAGGTAAGGAGGTTGTGGATTACCTGAAGAAGACAGTTTTTTATTCTGACGACCGGTTTGCCCAGAATTTTCTCTGAAGCATTTTTTACCAAAATCTCTAAAAATTTTACTCCAAACTCAAACGGTAAAAATGAACTTGAAAAACTCCTTTTTATAAGTTTTTTCGAATAAATGAGTTTTAAATTTGTTTATTTTTTACTTTAAAAAGATGGTTTTTTGAAATATTATTATTATTGAAACATGTATGTTTAATGTTTTCTAGTTTTTGTGCAGAATACTAGATTTTTTAGGCGAAATGATCATTTTTGACGAAGAGTAAGATTTTATCACTTTTTCAGGCTCTTTAAAATTTACGAAAAAACAAAACCATGGAGTCCTCTTTTAAGCCCTTTTCAGACTCTCTAAAAATGAAAAGATTGCCGAGTACTTGACTATTAGAACTCGTTAAAGGAAATGAATGGTCGTCCCTTCAGTATAAGTTTACCCCTTTTTCGGATTGAAATGGACTATTTACGAAAAAGGTATACGTTGACTAATCATGGTCAATAGAGTTCTCTCTTGCATTATTTTATCCTTTTTCGGGCCTGAGAGACTAAAATTACAAAAAAGTACACCCATGGAGTTTTCTTAAGTGTTTTCTTCTGACTCCCTAAAAATGAAAAACACCGAGTTTCTCCTATACTGGACTCGTTAAAATTTAACAGTAAAGGACTTGTCGATTACAAACAGGAACGGACCACTCCTTCTTAGGGTTTGATTTTAAACTAAGTTGGACTCATCCGAGGGATGAGCTTATAAACAAGCAAATAATATCCTCCTCAAGCTTGTCAAAAAATAAAGATGTACTTGCCAGAAATGGTGGGAGAAAAGAGAGAAAATAGATTCATTTGTTACACTTTGATTTGTAACATCATTACACCACTCTTGAACACAACACTTTTTGTCACACTTCTACCTGGGTTGGGAAATCCTTTGCCTATCAGTTAATCAAACAACATTGAAGGTATTCAACTGGTTTTTGGGTATTAGCTTAGGGAAAATGTCACAAAACCATCTTCAGAGTCGTTATGTGTTCAAGAGGTCAGTCAAATAAACAATTCATCTGCAAATATTTGTCTCCATTCACGTTGACCATCCCTGAGTCAGTCCTTGCAAAAAATTTCTTCAAACTTGATCTATGGTTTCGTGTCATGAGCTTGCTTACGACGGATCACTTCCTATTGACGACAGCTCATCATCTAGGAAGTTGATCTAGAATCCGTCAGTACCTTGGAATCTGCATGCCTTAATGGCAGGTTTCTCGCCTTTGACGATAGGTTACATCATTGACCTTCGATTGAACGATTCCGTGAAATGTGCGACTTCAGATCATTTATTCACCTTTCATGGATTGTACTGAGTACTTTGAGATCCATTGTCATTATTGGTGGTTTCTCTCACACTTGTTAAAAATTCACATCATTCACTGGTAA
Organism: Pinus albicaulis; assembly: GCA_034641835.2. NCBI lineage: Eukaryota > Viridiplantae > Streptophyta > Pinopsida > Pinales > Pinaceae > Pinus > Pinus albicaulis. The sequence continues at coordinate 961,246,501 of CM076584.1, forward strand.
TCGAGTGGTTTCTACCATGTTCGACTTCAACACATTTAATCACATGGATAGAATCGTACTAGTTTGGGAAGCAGAAATCAAGACCCTAGATCTAGTTTCCACCATCTAGGTTGCGAGGATTTTTATTATTCATTATGCAGTAGACGATTCATTACAGATGGTTGCGTCCATGCTGTGTCTACACTATTGATGTAATATTAAAATCATTTCTATATCAGAAAAAATTTAGTTAGTTTTGATCTGAGTATGGGAATGACTACCTCAGCGATGATATATATATATATATATATATATATATATATATATATATATATATATGTTGCGTTGAATGTTTTTACGGGGTTCGAGGTTTGGGGTGTCCACGAGTGATCCTTGAAATGATAAAACACATCACTCTTCGAATGCTCTCAGACTTCGGACTTTAGGGGGCAATCTGTTACACTGAAATTTGTCACCATGATGTTTTAGTGTCTATATGGGTTCATCATTACTCGTATATTTCTCCCTTAGAAGTCTAAAATCCTAAAGTTCCTAAAGTCAAGCCTTGAAATTAAGAGAAAAGCTTATAAAAGTCTTAAAAACACTTGTATCTCAATTTCTCTTAATTTTACAACGATTCTTACACCTTTTGGCTATAAATCTTGCGGAGCCAAATGCACTATTTATTCATTAAGGGTGCGGACCCTTTTAAAAGGTAAAAATGGCGCAAGTAAAATCTAGAAGCTCAGTTTGAGTCATTTTTGGAAGCTTCTAGAAACATTCCTGAGGTGGAAAGATCGCTCTTTTCAAGTTCATGCATCCCATCCATTAAGGAGCTAACCCCTTGATGTAAGGAGCTAATCCCTTTGAAGGAGGATTCTATCACTTCATGCTTGGAACCATAACCTCCTCTCTTTCACTATAAAAGGAGGCATAGGGCAGCCTCAAAGGGGGTTCAAGCTTTAGTATTATTGGAGGTGAAGTGTTGTTGAAACTTAGACCCTTTTAGCTGAGATTTCATATGGGAAAGATTACATACCTGTATGTATCTCGGTTGGAAGAGTGCAAGGCTGGTAAGAGTAAAGGAAACGCCTATTCCGGACCCCAGGAAGGCCTGTATGACATCAAGGAAGACACTGTTGTAAGGCTCTTCTTATTTAAGTTAATACAAATAAGTCTGTTTTTCTCAATAAGATGTCAATTGATTGGTTTATTTTATGGATTCCTTGATCACCATAATAGATATGATTTATGAATATATGCTATGTAGGTGTTATTTGATGTTTGTTTGTTTGTGATTACAGATCTTCGAAGGCAACTCTTTCGGGCGACTAGAGGACTACTACTACAAACAAGCCTTGGATCAAAGGTAAGATCGTTAAGCCTTTATAGCATTTAATTATGAATCACGATATATCTAGAGAAAGATAGTTTTATTTGTCCGTTTGTTGCTAGCTATCCGTAGGACACTTGGGAGGTTTGTCTTGTCCGCAAGAACGACTTATCCGTCCAACAATGAGGGAGTCATCTATCATCATGATAGGATCTTCTTACCTAGAGCCTCCAAGCTAAAGGATAGGATGCTACAAAGGGCCTTCAAAAAGTTCTGTTTCAGCCCTACCTATTCTATGAAGATCTACAACACTATCATGAGATGCTTTGAATGGGAAGGCTTTGGAGGAGAGATACATCAAAATTTTATAGAATGAAATTTGGGCAGCTAAAGGACTCTATGCAAGATTCATTTTAGTCATTTCTTCCTTCTCTTGAAAAGGGAAAAAAATTTGTGCACAATTCCATGTATAGAAGAAACATTGATGGTGAAAAATCTGATCATGTAATGCAAGCTTCATTTTCTGATTTGACACATTCTTTCACCATGTTTTTGTAGGCCATGACTCCCAAGAGAAGTGTTATATCATGTAACTCTCATGGAAAACATTGGGCCATTGCAATTTCTGAATTTGGCCACCCCCTTGTTGTGCAAAGGGAGATTCCTTTTCATGATGGGTGCTTCCCAAAGGCACCAAACATATCTCACATTTTCAGCCATGGTGAGATAACTTGTGCAGCAAGTAAGTGGTGGGGAAACCACTTACCATACCTTGATCTGATGTAGGCAGGATATGCACTACGCTGGCACCATATGTGGGACTTTGACCCACCTCCTCATGCTCAAATTTTTGTTTGTGTATATGTAATTATGCTTCCATACTTGGATGAGATGGTTGTACCTTTCATGGGATTGTATGGAGGGAGGATGGGCAGTTTGTATGTATCTCATGGGATGGAAAATCTCTATGTACCTTATGCTACATGCTTTAAAGAGAGTATTAGACCAACCATGTTTGTTTCTATTGAGTTCTTGACTCCTTGTGGGATGGATTTTGTACATCTCATGATGACTTTGGAGGAACAGTTCATGGAGGCTTGGATTGGTGAACAACTTGCTTATGAGGAGAGCTTGATCCTTGATGGTGTCACCAATGAAGAAGGAGAAGTGTTGCAGCACTCACCCTATCAGTTGCTTGAGGACAAGCAACATTTTGGAGGGGATGACTGTAATATTCCCAATTATCCCAAGCTAATGGGAATATACAATTTTGTTTTAATGTTGTGTTTCATGAATAAAAATGTAAAGAAGGATCACTAAAACTCCTAATCAGAAAAATAAATCAATGCCACATATGAACATGGAAAAATCTGGGCTATTTACATAAGCACACTTAGGTGTGAAAGAGACTGGAGCACTTGACCAAGTCAACCAGGACCAAATCAACAGTGCTGTCTAGATACAATGAATCTCCTAGAGGCACAACACAATTTTCGTTGGAGACTTCTCATGTGAATGTAGCTAAATCATTGAGATGGTTTAGGGTTTGACAAGAATTTCATCCTATAAAAGGAAGAGGAGGACAATAGAAGAAGGTTGTTGATTTTGTATATTTCTGAATATATTGTTTGTTTAGACATATATCATTCTCTGCTGTTTAGTGGAGGATAGTGTTGTTTATCACTAGGGTGTTCCTGTTCGGGAATCCCACCTCTTCCATTGAGGAGCTCTTGGAAGAGTCTTTTTGATCTCAGCCACTATCAGGCATTTGGCCAAGCTCATGTTCCAACTACAACACATATCCTATTAAGGGTTTGGTTGTCCTTGTAAGCTGCAACAAGTGGAGGCTAGATCTTCTCAGATCTAGGCCATTCTAGGGCCTATTTTCACTGGGAAAGTCTTCTATCCCATTGGCAAGAGCGTTCTGAACCTTTGGAGTTGAATTTTCAGATCTTGGCATCAGGCCAATCCAATGCTTCAACCTACAACACATTTTTCCTTTGAGGACTACGTTATTTTCAAGAAGGAAGTTGCAGGGTGTTTCGACACACTTTTTGAGGAGAGATATCTGGTGCTAGGGTTCTCCCTTTCACTATGGTGATCCATGGATTAGATTTATGATCCATGTTCTGTACAGATCTGATTTGCTTCTATTATATTCATCTTCAGAATTTTTTGAAGACTACTGCAGATCTGCTACTTGAGATCTCAGATCTACTCACTATGTTGCATGTTTTGATCAAAACCCCAAGGGGATCTTGTAAAGCAGCCTTTCTAGTGTACAGATGTGAAATAGATATGATATTTTGTACACAGATATTCTCTATATTTGGAGTGTAATATACAGTTGAAACAACTAATAAAAATAACACTGTCAAGCCATTTTTCAGTCAATACATGTGTTGCAGCCTTCTTTCTTGAGGAATTTCTTCTATTCTTGTCTTCAACATTATGTTCTACAATGTATGGGCCTCAATATGGATCTGATTTATTGCTGTATAAGGGAATATTGAGCCTTCTTATTGGTCTCCTGCTGTTTCTCTCTAAAACTGCGTTATTTTCCTGTAGTATTGTTGCATATTGCTGCAACCCCATTCTTGGGTGTTTTTCAGCCATACTAGGTGTGGGAGGTCTGTTTACCTCACCTAGTTTGATTTTTTTTTGCTCCCCTTCTAGATTTAGATGCTAGATCTCCTGATATAAGGGATCCAAGGGTTGCAAACTCATTTCAGTGCACATACTTCTGAAAAGTGCGTTGCAGGTATTGCTGAGTGTTCCCATTTGGGGATATTACATTATGGAATTATACTCTTTGCTGTGGTTGATTAGAATTTTACTTATAAAATACTTTAGATAATCTATTAAAATAGTTCATCACAACAAATCTAATAAAATAACTAAAATCTATAATATGAATGTTAATTTTGCTTCATACATAAGATTATTTAATGGTTTATTTTATACATAAATGAGCAAAATAGATGAAATGTAAAAATTAAATAACTGAAATAAATACACATATGAAACATCCATGATAGACACAATTTTTATGCTAGGAAACCCTTCCAAGAGAAAACCCATATACAAGGCAAGGTTGCTTTGCTATATTTTGTCTTATATGGAAATATGCAAGTAAAAATGAAGAGTTACTCTCTATCAACTTACCTGAGACATGTTTATATAAGGATATTACAGGATGTTAACTGCATATTTTTTTCTCTATAACTAGCACACCTTTTTCCTTAATTATGGAACAAAATATAATAACATAGAATGGAACTCCTACTCTTCCTAGTGGCTTCCTTAATAACATAGCCCGATAGCCAACTAGTGGTAAGGTTTAGCTTCCTCAACCCTCAAGTAGAGTTATAGTTTTGGACCTTCTAGAGTATTTTTGAAATTCCAGATATGGATATCATTATTTTCATGAGTAATGGGAGGTGAAATGGAATCATATTGTATCGTGTTTCTCAACATTGTAGGTCAACTTGTGGAAGGCATAACATTTGCATAGAATATCCAATTGGCATTATTATTGAACCATTAGAAATGTATCTAAGTGTAGATAAAATTCCATAGGTACCACACTAAAGTGATATTTTATTAACACAAAAATACTTTGTTTGATTCCTGAAAATAAATTTGGAAGGTTACAAACTACAATTCTTCTCATTGTTAAAATGACATTGGAAGTTGATTACTCCAATCTTTTGCACTCTTAAGGAATCAAGATATATGAAAAATAATATCATAATGAAGTCTAAATCATATTTACTCTTTGTAATGCATATCATGAATCATCGATCCCCCCATCTTCAATCATTATTTACTCTATATAGGAAATGGTGGGCATAATTCTTATAATTATTTTCTTAAATAGAAATCCCAAGCTTCACATGTATCCTTGCAATTAGCTTCTTTGAATTGTTCCTAGACACTTACTTTAATATTAATTAGAATTTAAAGGTGGTAAATGGAAAGAGACACAATACTCGAAAATATGACATAACCCTTTATCTAGCATAAATTTGAGTAGTAGAGACGGTGTGGTACAAAAGAAACTATTGCTAAGATCATTCTAGAAACTTTCTTTTACCACATCAATTAACATTCTATCTTCAACTACTTGTTCTCCCTAGTATTCTATAGTGATTTTATTGAGTTATTAATGTAGGTTCATATAATTGTACTCAATGATTTATAACATTAATTGGTCATCCATAGTGTGTTTACTATGTTGGTTAGTGTATTTTCTTGTTTACTTGGGAATGAATTTCAAAAATAATTCATGGGTGTCTCTGAAGATTTCTGCTCATGCTTTAGATAAGGTAAGTGATTTTTTGCTTATATATTTTTTGAGATAGTTATTAATATTTCTCTCCCAATGATCAAAAAATATCTTCCTAATTCAAAACCTCTATGTGCATTACTTTACAAGTTTGCATTCAATCCTTTGAGGATGATTCTAATCCCCTTAATTTATATTTTTGGTTAGCATTAGAAAATTATATTAAATCATACTGTCATTGTCTTACCTAAAAACAATGAAATTGAGAATATTCTACATGAGATATTAGCTTTTGGTATCATCCATCACTCTCTCTAGTTGAAATGGTTATTTAAAAATAAAGCACTTGGCACATGTGTCATGATTTTGAAGCTCTTAATTACTTGACAGTCAAAGATAAATTTCTCATTTTAGTTTCCTATGATTTTTTAGATGAGCTAGATGGGGATTATTTCTTTGAAAAACTTGATATTTGCTTTTATTATCACCAAATTCACATGATGTTGATATTTAAAAAAAAAAAAGTCACAAGTTAATTACATGTTTTTGGTGACACAATTTGGTATTTGCAATGCACCTTCCACCATTTATGTTCTCATTCACGACAACTTTAAGACTCTTCTATGTTGTTTTTTTCTAATATATATTATTCTTCTTTGGTGACATCTTGGTATACAAAAATAATTTTGTGTTGAATGTGGTAGATGTGGATTAGGTATTAAAAATCTTCCATAATCGGCAAATATTCCTCAAGGGTTCTGTCTGTTATTTTGGTGATTATAAGGTCACATATTTGGGACACAATGTTATTGGGAAGGGTATTCGTGTCAATCCAAAGAAGATTGGGAGAACGAAATATTATTGCTATCCCAAGACCTTAAAATTTGTATGTGTATTTCTTGGCCTCATAGGTTACTACCAAACATTTTTCTAGTAATATGGTTCCATTTTATCTCCTTTTAATAGGCTACAAAAGAAGAATGGGTTTAGTCTAGATCCAGAGGATGAATAAGCTTCTTAGGCTTTGAAGATTCTATCTATGCCAAATAAAATATAGACTTGTTGGAACTCAATAAGGGATTTTTTTTGGAGTGATATGGATTAGGAAAAGTGGATTTGAATAGCCTATGTTAGTGCAAGGGAGATTCTTATTTTCACTAGTTAGCAATTATGTGATTGAAGCCTTGGAAAATATAATTATGGGAAAGGAATGTTTCTTGCTATTCAGATATTTTAAATCTAGAATTCTTACTTGAAGGGTTGCAATTTTCAAATATAGAGGATAACATTGAAAATTTAGATATTTCTTATAACGAAGTTTTTCCACCATATAGTAGAAAACGTTAGTTACAAAAATGTTAGGCTATGATTATGAGATTAAGTACAAGAAGGGAAAGGAATTTATGGTGGTGGATTATATCTCTAAGAAGTATGATTAGGAATTGTTAGAATGAATTATTAACGCAAGTGTACGTAAAGAGATCACTTTAGTTGCACATGAAAAGCAACCCTAACAACAAACATGGTTTTCTAACTTCCTTAGATACACAATATACAGTCAAAATAAATGCAAAAAAAACCCAGATCTATGAAATAAAGGTAGCTAAACAATAAAATGAAATAAGATTTTTTCCAAATATCTAATGGACAAGATAAGATATATAAAGAATTTATATGTATTAAGACCTGGGAAGGGAAAAAAGAATAATGTTACTATTCCCCCTTAATGGGATGGGTTCTTGGATGTCCTCAATGCTTTAGATCTAGAAGTTTCTCTCTCTCAATGGTGTAGTTAATCCAAGGGGTGTTGAAATCTATGGGAGCTCAAGAAGCAAAATAATAAAAGTGATCAAAGTATGCCAATGAAAAAAGGATCAGAGTCCGACCATGATAATAGGATCAAAGGTAAATAATGAATGGAAAACCCTCCTATTTATAACAAAATATTGAGTTATCCTTAATAATGGTGCATAATAAAATATTATTGACCAAGATCTAGATCTAACTACTTGGAATATTTTATTATATTTTGTTGGAGGGAAAAGGAATTTAAATTGGTTAAATCCATTTATTCAGAAATAATAAATGAATAAATTATTTATTTATCATTTCAAGGATGGTGTTAAGGAATAATTTAACAAATAATGATTTATTTTATTATTCCTAAATGATTTAAAAATGATTATTAATTAGATAATGATTTAATTAATTATTCCTGGAGAATAATAAGATAAATAATGTTTTATCTAATTATTTCTCATTAATTGGGTTAAATATGATGAGGAATATTATTTAAATAGTGGTTTTATTAATTATTCCTAGAGGAAAATAAAATAAATAAGGATTTATATAATTATTCCTCATGGGGTTTTTTGTTTGAATCATAAATAACTTAATAAAATATGGTTTATTAAATTATTTCTTATAGTCAGAGAAATTTTACTATGGGAAAATTGGTCTTACATGGTGTACTTGCAAATGGTTAGATGACCAAAAATTGGTGTAACAAATTCCCCCCCAATGTGCGAGCATTAGGAGATAATCATATGACCGAAGTACGTTGTAATAATACAATCACTAGACACCCAAGGGGAGTCATAGAGAGAGAGATACATAGATAGAGTGAAGCGAGAGATGACCATAACCTGAGGGGGTGAGACCTAAAAGTGATATAAGTCTCCTTTAATGTTTGGTTACCTATTCTCAGTGAGGTGGGGGAGGCATGAAAAAGTACAAAGAATAATGGTGCACCCAATAAAATGAGACTAAGCTATAAAGTACATGATATGTTGGCATAAAATGGGCCAGAAAAAAATATAATAGATCCCATATACATACTGCGCCTGGGAAAAAAGCCATGACTGAATACAATAATATCTGAGTAAATGAGATATAATAACAACCAAAGAAGCCTTGATAAACATGAAAGGGCTCTGAAAATATGAATGGATCATCTGAGTGATACATGCATGCTACAGGCACTGCAAGTGGCTAGAACCGAACCCATCATATATGCGAAGTTGCATCTAAGGTTGTAGCATAAAATGAGGTCATATGTGTAGGAATTTACAGGGTAAGTTCCATAGATCAAGAACCAAAGGTCACTGCTCACAAACAGATCAAAAATCAGTACACCAGTATAATCATGTGGTTAAAAGCCTTGAAGAGGGAAACAGTCCACGGCCTGAGCCAACGTGGCCACTTTAGGAAATTTAGTAATATAAAAATAAAGGTTACATATGTTTCTCTCATAAATGGTTAGAAGAAAAATAACCCTCCATGCTCTTTAAATAGAGATCATAGAAAAATCGGGTGTTAAGCTACAGATCAAGTGTCGTTAATACCGAGGAGAGAGATAACCTTTGGATCACTAAAAATCGTGACCATCAGATTATAAGTTACAAATGTACATGGTAAAGAAACACACTTTACCTATCTCTACACTAGAGTAAGTTATTCTTAACTATTTCATATGTGTCAGAATATCTTAACATCCCCCCTTAAGAACAACTTGGGATAGGATTGAAGGATTTACAAAGGTGACACAAAAGGAACCTATTTCCTATGTGTCGAAATATCCTAACATCCCCCCCTAATAAAAAATTGGGATAGGATTGAAGGATTTACAAAAGTGAAACAATAGGAGAAGGAAGGAGGCATTAGAGCCTATCCCCCCTTAATGAAAAATTTCCTAAACTCCAAGCATGGATCGAAGTTTGGTAAACTTCGCTTCTATGAGAGCCATTGTAAAGGTATCGGCTACTTGATCATTGGTTGGACAGTATTGTACTTCAAGAAAATGATCATGAATGAGCTTTCTAATGAAGTGTATGTGGAGTTCAATATCTTTCATACGCTGATGTTGAACTGGATCTTTACATATCTGAATGGGACTATGATTATCACACCAAAGTGTAGTTGGATGCTGCTGATGAAGACCGAATTTAGACAGGATCTGATGAAGACACGTGGCTTCCTTGCTAGCTTCAACTGCACCACGATTCTCTGCTTCTGCTGAAGAAAGAGAGATGGCACTTTGTTTCTTACAAGACCAAGTAATAGGTACTGAACCAAGAGTGAATACATATCCTGCAGTAGACTTTCGATCATCAGGGTCACCAGCCCAATCAGAATCAGTGAAACCAATCAACAATGGAGATTCTCTTGCACTGTAATGAATCCCAAACTAAACTATACCTAAAATATATCGAATTATTCTTTTAGCTACTTTCTATTGACTTTCATGAGGTTGGTGCATAAACCGAGCGACAAGACCAACAAGAAAGGAAAGGTCAGGACGAGTATGGGTTAGATACAAAAGTTTACCAACAAGTTGACGGTACAAGGTAGCATCAACTTCTTAGGTAGTACATATGACTGAAATCTTGACTCCAAACTGAAATGGAGGAGGGGCTGGCTTATAGTCTTCCATGTGAAAGTGGTGTAGAAGATCACAGGCATTCTTGGACTGAGAGAGGGTAATGCCTTCCTTGGATTGCAAGACTTGAAGACCAAGGAAATAATGCAAGTGTCCTAAGTATGTCATTTCAAACTTATTTTTGAGGCTAGAATTCACATGGTTTATATGGTTGGGATCACTACCAGTAAGGATAAGATCATGAACATAAAGAACAAGGATGGTGAAGGACTTACCCACTTTCTTGGTGTAGACAGTGTTGTCAGAATGACACCTAGAAAATCCATTATCTAAAATAAATCTATTCGTTTTGGCATACCAAGCTCGAGGAGCTTGTTTGAGACCATAGAGATACTTCCTAAGGTGACAAACAAGGCTAGAGTCATTTTGGATAAATCCAGGGGGTTGTTCCATGTATATTTCTTCATGCAAATCCCCATGTAAGAAGGCGGATTTAACATCCATCTGATGGACTTCCCATTTAAAAGATGCAGCAAGGTAAAGAGAAAGCCGAATATATTTAATTTTGGCAACAGGGGATAAGGTTTCAGTATATTCAATGCCTTCAACTTGTGAAAAAATTTTAGTGAAAAGATGAGCTTTATGTCTATCCACTTTTCCATCTGGTCCAAACTTGGTTTTGTAAACCCATCTGCATCTGACCAGTTTTCTTCCTTTTGGAAGAGGAACAAGATCCCAAGTATGGTTTTCCAATAAGGAATGATATTCTTCATTCATAGCTTCATCCCAATCTGGATGATCGGAGGATTCTTCAAAGGTTTCTAAATCAGGATTTTCTAGAACTTGAGCCAATAAGGAAGAGGCTCTTTCGAACTGAGAACGAGTACGTCGACGATCTACAGGGTCACCTGCAAGAGAACCTACTGCATCCCAAGTAGAGCGGAACCATATTGGAAGTTGTGGAGTAAAAGGAATAATTTCAAGAGGTGAAGGATTGTCATCCTCGATGTCATCATCTGAACTAGAAGGAATGCTATTAAAAATAGAAGAGAGAGAGAGAGAGGTGGCACATATCTTAGAGATGGGGCTTGAATAAAGCAGCATTGCCCAGTTTGTCTCTTCTAGTTCTTTTTGATTTTGGTGGAAGAAGTCTATATCCTTTGACATCTTCAAAATATCCAACAAAAATGTTTTTTTTTAACTCTTAGGTTCTAAGGCTTTATGTTTCGCATCTGGAATATGGGCCCAAGCATCACTTCCAAAAACACGAAAGTGACTTACATCTGGTTTGATTGAGCTCCAAGCTTCTTCTGGAGTTATATTCTTTAAAACCTTAGTAGGAGTGCGATTTAATATGTAATTTGCACAGTTAATGGCTTCTGCCCAAAAATTGAGACCAAGTCCTTTAGATTGAAGCATACAATTAGCCATTTCTTTTAAGGTGCGATTCTTCCTTTCAGCTACACCATTTTGTTGTGGAGTATATGGAACAATATGTTGCAATTGAATGCCATGCTCAGTGCAGAAGTTGATAAATTTTTTGTTAACATATTCTCTGCCATTGTCTGATCTTAACTTAAGAATTTGATGTCCAGATTGTTTCTCAACAAAGGCCTTAAAGGCCAAGAACATGTTAAAAAATTCACTCTTGAGTTTTAAGAAGTATACCCAAGTGCGTCTAGAAAAATAATCAATGAAAGTTAAGAAGCACTTGCAACCAAAGAAAGAAACAACAGGAAGTGGACCACATAAATCACTATGCACAAGCTACAAAGGGGCTGAAGCGTGCCAAGAGGCACGTTTTTCAAAACTATCCCAATGATGTTTTCTGAGTACACATCCGGAGAAAACACCATCTAGGAAAGATACCATCAGAAGACTCGTCACCATATTTTCTCTACATAGAGTTTGAAGAGAGCGATAGTTTAAGTGACCAAATCACTCATGCCAAAGTTTGCTCACTTCATCATTATGAGCAACAAAAATGGAGGGAAGACATGATGACCCAAAGTTGTTAAAATTATACAACCTTGTGGAATCATCAGAAATTCCAGTAGCTACAATATGTTTAGGATCTTTGAGTTCATTGATTACAACATCATGAGCTGAGAATTCTACTATTTTCCCTTCACCTGAATGAGTTATCTGATAAATAGAGAGAAGGTTGCATGAGAAGGTAGGAACACATAGTACATCATTAAACTGACCATTATCTATATGAATGGTTCCATATCCTACAACACTAAGAGATATATCATCACCAACATAAATATGTTTGGTGTTACAATCATTTAAAGAAGAAAACATGGCTTTATTTTTGGCCATGTGTAGCTCCAGAATCAATGAGCCACTCATGAGAAGGAGAAGAGGAAGATACATTTAATGCATAACTAGATCTTGATGCTTGACAACCACAAGCAGAAAGTGCCATTCCTGAAGATCAAGGTGAAGAGTTCTCCAAATTGATGTTGTGCTTCTTCATTGTTGCTTCTAAGGCTTCCATCTTCTTAAAAAAATTGGACTCTATATGGCCATTACGATTACAAAAGTTGCAATATCTATCTGTCTTCTTCCCTTTGTTTTTATTTGCTTTATCATTTTGGTGATTTGATTTTTCAGTTTGTGGCTGAAATTTCTTAGGACCCTTGTTTGGTTTAGGACCATACGTTCTAGGATACTACTTCTTGGGATTATTTTAATATGGTTGTTGTTGGGCTGCTAAGGGTTTCTTAGAAGCATTTCATGAAGTGATAAGACCAAGGTGTAAGATTTTTTCTTGTTCTCTTATCAAAGAATCACAAAAGGAATCCAAAGAGGGATTCTTGTAGGTGGTTCCTAAAGTGGCCGTGTTGGCTCAGGCCGTGGACTGTTTTCCTCTTCGAGGGTTTTAACCACGTGATTATACTGGTGTACAGATTTGTGATATGTTTGTGAGTGGTGACCTTTGGTTCTTGATCTACGAAACTTACCCTGTAAATTCCTACATGGACTCTTGTAGGTGGTTCCTGAAGAAATGATGGCTTCTCTAGTGCTACAGAGTATTCAGGGCCAAGCTTAGCAAGAATGCAATAGATGAGGCTACCATCTTCCTTTTACCCCTTACAACCTTCTAAAAGAAGTCTAAGGGTTTTGAATTTGGACAAAAAATCTTCTATATAGGAGAAATTATTGGGGTCCAAAGTAAGCAACTCATTTTCAAGCTAGTGGGCCTTGATTTGATTTTGAATGCCAAAAAAAGTATTTAGCTTTTCCAGGGCTTTATCAGGAGTGTCAATGTCAAGGATTTGAAATCAAAGATCTTGAGCAATGGACATTCATATCAACCCTCCTGCTTGATCTTTTTTATTTTCCCATTTAGGAACTTTATCATCATTAGAAGGTTTAGTTTCAGCTTTGTTTGTGGCTATTCTATAAAGCCCTTTACTTCTAATTATATCTACCATGTGAGGTAGCCATTGGAAATAATTGGTGCTGTTAAGAATAATCAGGCATGAAATTTCCATTTTTAAAACAAGAAACTAACTACTGCAATGGAAATATCTCGAAAAATTAGGCCGTTTAAAAAAAAATAGCTCGAGAAACGGCTTACGGATGAAGAAGTTACTCCTTTTGAAAGATTGAGGCAAGAGGAGCGTTAGTTTGATGTACTAACGCTTTGTTTTGGAGGAGCCTCAACGTTACTAACGCACTTTTCAGGAGCACAGATTGCATTAGTGTCTCTTTACTAATGCACCAGTCAAGAGTAAGGAGCCACGTTAGTAGCACTTAGAGCGATTTTGAACTAACGCAGGTTTATTTGCAAACAAATTTTTAAGAAAAATAACTCTCTTTAATCTGTTTGGCTATCAATTGTAATTTGATGTTCATGCCTTTCCTGCACACAAAACTGAGCAAACAAAGAAATGCAATATTTAGGACAGAATGTTAGTTTTTTGGTTAGCCTTACTAGAAACTATCTATTTTACTATTTTTGATTTCCCGAGATCACACAGAGATGTAGGGAAAGAGCATACGTAGTTAAAAAAAAACATCTTTGTGTTTCTAATTTTCCGATATCACACACAGTGCAGGGAAAAGAGCATACGCAAAGAAGATGATATATATCCAGCAAATAAATAAAACCTAAAAACCGAAATAACTTGAAGCGACCAAAAACCTTTCGCACGAAACGAGAAGGCATTCCTCAGCAACGAGATGCTCTAGACTGTGAGAGCATAATCTAATTAAATTTTTCAAAAATAACAGATCTACAAACAAAGCTGAGTGTCCATGCAGTCAAACCGGCTTCAGATTTGGATCAACAACCGATGCGGCCCTCAAAATAGCTCTGATACCATGTAGGAATTTACACGGTAAGTTCCCTAGATCAAGAACCAGAGGTCACAACTCACAAATAGATCACAAATAAGCACACCAGTATAATCACGTGGTTAAAACCCTCGAAAAGGGAAACAGTCCACGACTTGAGCCAATGCGGCCACCTCAGGCAATTTATTAATATAAAAAGAAAGGTTACATATGTTTCTCTCATAAACGGTTAGCAGAAAAATGACCCTCCATGCTCTTTAAATAGAGATCATGGACCAATTGGATGTCAAGCCATGGATCAAGTTTCGTTAATAACGAGGAGAGAGATAGCCATTGGATCACTAGAAATCGTGACCGTTGGATTATAAGTTACAAATGTACATGGTAAAGAAACACACTTTACCTAAATATACACTAGAAAAAGTTATTCTTAACTATTTCCTATGCGTCGGAATATCCTAACAATCTAGGCATGTGGGGGGGTACCTAAAGGGTCACACCCTCATGAGGTCTGAAACATCTCACACACACCTGGGAATCATTGGAGCAATCTGCTGGGTAACCAAACTATCGAGTATACAAATATTGATCATGCTGAAGTGGAGCGGATGAGAAACAACCAAGTCAAAGGGTAATGAGGAGTCCCTTTTCCTGATCCGAGGCACTGAACAAGAATGGAAGCTAGAAATAAGGTACACCACCCTCTAGACATGTCTTCTTGAATGAATGTGTTAATGTCAGCAGAAGGAGGTCCACCATAGGTGAGGCAATGAGGAATCCTCAAGTAAGGCACGAGAGATCATAGTAGAGCAACTGTTGGACTGACACCAGGGATGAGGATGGAATCGGGATATTGAGTAAAAAATTGACGACTTTACTTTTCAGAGTATATAAAGCATAGATGACCTGGAAATGACTGACTCGACTCCTGAGGGGATGGGGGACAATGGGACTAGAGGAAAAAATGGGCTACATGAGAGAGGGACAAGGCATGAATGGATGGAATATTGTAACAAGAGTCAAAGGTACTTGGGACAGACTCCATGAATGCGATGATGACGCAACTCAGATGCTCTGATCAAGGGCAACTCAATGATGCTGCCACACATAATAGGCCTGATGGGGACCATAAAAACATGAGAAAAATATGGTTACTCATGATGAATATTGACACAGGTGTTGACAAGTATGAAGGAAAAGTGGTGTCCCAAGTACAAGTGGCACAAGTGCAGAAATTTGATTTTGAGAAGCAGCAAAGTGACCCTTATTAGAAAAAAGGCTTCCGGGTGAAGTATCAAATCACCAAATACAAAAGGATATCCATTTTATAGCTCGGTGATAAATTTCCAACGATGCTAATGGTTCGTCAAACGGATCTACGGTTTGGTCGCAATTGGCGAAAGAAAATTAGGGTTTCTCTTTTAATACGGAAATTTTCCTCCAATTTGGTTCATTTTCTATTGGATTTGTGGTGAACATGGAGAGGAGGAGAAGTTCCTAAATCTTGCGGCATTTGTAGTGGACAAACCAAACGTTGGAATCGAGATCCATCAGTTACAAGTAGGTGGCCTCACCTTACTCCTCATTTTTAGGATATTAGAATTTCAGATTAAGTGTCCAGAGCCCGAGAACATCACTTTGCCCTTCCTCATGGTTGGCTTTCACTTCCTGGGCCCTGTTCTGCGAGCTGGGTCACATTTTTTAGAGGGAAAAACTGCGACCTCGCAGGTACAGGGTGGGAAAATGTGAGCTGCCAAAAAGTTGGGTTTTGTTCTATTTTTTGGTGGGAACTGGGGCTTGATGATTTTGATGCGGTTTTTCTTCGTCTGACTAAAAAATAGGTTGGGTTTGTGCAGGTATGACAGAGTTAAATATGAAATGGAGAGATAGAGATTTGTATGCACTTCATTCCAAGATCCAGGGGTATCAGATGGTCAAAGGCACACTAGCGAAGTATGGGTTTCTCAAATTGGTTGAGAACCCGTTGATGAGGGTAGGGGAGCCCTTTCTATCTAGGATAGTGAGCTACTGGGACCCAGACCTGGAGGAATTTATAGTGCAGGGGCACTAGATCAAGCTGACTATTTAGGACATTTATTTCTTCACTGGTCTCCTATCACTGGGGTGGTGGGGAATATCTAAACAATATTACCGCAGGGGTGAAATATATTAGAGTTTATGGAACACCATTTTCCGAAGAGATGTATGTGTCAAGGGCATGAATATATTGATAAGAGATCTAGAGAGTCTAGAGTCTCAAGTTGTCACCGCAGGAGTACTGCGAATCTTGTGAAACCATATGTTCCACCACATCATTGGAGGGGATATGATGTTGGTAGAGAGTGTGATGACTGGGACCTACTATGGGTGGTTCCAGATGATGGTGATGTCATTAAAATGACAATTGTCTCTATGTATGTGACAAGTGAACCATGACTATGTGTTTGGTACAGTGTTGTGCTCATTCTTCTTTGAGAATATCCCCACACTTTGACCTTGTACAAATCCATGATAGGGGCCTGCGAGAGCTGAGGATGTGCCTTTGGGGGCAACTATTCTGGAGAGGAGGAGGCCAGAGAGTCAGACGAGTATTCCAACCTGAGTTCTTCGTACATTGGGACCAGATGCCATTGTATATAGAGGACTATCCATACAGTGGGATGAACTATTAGAGGGACCAAAACTTGCCACGTCCGCCTGGTTGAGCATGGGGATTAGATGGTAAGTGAATTTTTTTTATATTTTATGGCACATTTAAAGTTTTAGAATTATCTATGTGGTATTGATTCATTACTTTTGGTATGCAAATATAGCACTGGTGAAATCAGATGGGTATATGGGATGGCCTGCAGCGCCAGGGCCATGTGTCAGGCTACCCTCGGAGTGGTGAGGTGTCATGCGATGCATGGTGATGGCTAGGCAGGGTATGCCAGATCTCCAGGTTGCAGTAGCTAAGACATTGGCTCGAGACCCTCCAGATAGTGATTAGATGTAGGGGCATGAGGTACCCAAGTTTTGATATTTGCAACATGCTATAAGTATGTCGGATGTATTAGAGTAGAGGACTCCAAAAAATTTATGATTTTGGGGACACATATTATGGATATGCATATTTTTATATATGTCGAGTATATGGTTTGCCATTTTTTTATGGTTATTGTCTTGTGTTAAATTCATGTGATAAGTGCCAATTTAGAATATCGTTTGCAATGTTATCTACATAGTGATTTTCGGCTCTAGCTATATGACTAAATGTAATGGTTTCAAATTCATGCACTAAGAACTTCACTCGTAAATATCTTGTATAAAGGACATGGTTATTCACATGATATATGCCATTCAATTGTATAACAAGAATGTAATGTTCCCAATTTTTAGCCTCAAGCTAAAAGGAACATTATAGTTGCACATTTTATTTTTTGTTTAATAAAATGGGGAAGCAGACACCTTAACCCCTTTTAGATGAAGAAATAACACTCCTTATGTGAAAAGGAGACAAATAAGCAGCTGAAATAAACACCTAAGGGTGTGAATGGAACCCAGCTCACTTGATTTAGTCACCTTTGACTAAAGTCAACAGTGCTGCCTAAGGAGGAGAGGCTTCCTAGAGAAGCTATGCAGTTTTGGAGGGAAGACACTCACATGAGAGTGGAAACCCTAATTGGTGGGATGATGGTGGAGAAGAGTTCCTTTTCTTTATAAGGAGGATATGGCAACCCATTTGCATCATGTTTGGAGTATAGAATTTTGAATAGGGTTTGCAGAGGCTTGCATCCCCGGGCTGTTAAGCAGGGTGGTGGTGCCCTCGGGCACTAGGGTTTTCCCGGTCGGAAATCCCTACCTCTTCCTCAAGGAAGGATGAAGATTGAGCTGCATTTTCCTCAATCCGTGATCAGGAGATCAAGTCTCTTGGTGAAAAATGCTTAAAAATGAAAGTGCTCAGAATAGCTCTGAAACAGATCGACTGGATAGTGCTCGACTTCCTGATTCCGGCGCCGCGAATGGTTCGAAAAATGGTCTCCGTATGCAAAAGTTATTCAGCTTCAAAGTTTTGTCAATTTCATTAAAAAATGGCAAAATTAGACTTTGGAAAAAATTTTATTAAAAAAGGAATATTCCACAGAATATTCTGGAAATATTCCGTGGAATATTCCGGGGAATATTCGGTGGCAGCCAATCAACGGGTGCCACGTGGCTAGCCCGGAGGCCGCCACGTGGCACCAAGGCCGAGCGGAATTGGCGTTTAAAAGTTTTGTATGCGGACGGATCGAACCTACGACCTCATTGAGGTCAATCCAGCGTTTTAACCAACTGTGCTTTTGTATTATACGCTGATATATGTGCGGAATGAGTTGTATTTATGCCGTGTAATAAATTGGGCGGGGCCCGAAGGGGGCCAGCCCCGAAGGGCCAGCCCCCATTGCATAGGACCTCACCCACAGGACCGCGGAGAAACCAACGGCTTGGCGCGCTCAGAACGGCGGACCGTTCAAACCTTATGTTTAATGTTATGTTCGTGGGTTGTTGTGTATATAATATGTATTGATTCAAACGGTTAAACCACCGCCGAATCCCATGTGAACACAAATAAAACGATAAACATAAACTTTAATGCCAAGTTCTAACTGCGCGCCATATTTGGCGGAGTCCGCCCAGCTTTGGCGCCACCTCCCCATGTGGCGGCCTTAACTGCACATCCTCCACATTTAGTGGAGCTTCCTAAGGAGTAAGAGGCAGTTCAGTAAATGAGCCATAACTTTTGATTGGGAAGGCCTTTGAAGACGAATTTTTTTTTGATTTTGAGTGTAGAGAGCATTCTGGAGCTGTTGGAGGTGTCTGCAGAGCCATCAGGGCATTGTATCTGCGAATTTTACAGCGCTTTTGACAGAGAAGCCATTAGGGCCAAGGGGAAAGATTGCTGCATTGGGCTACCTTCCTCCAATGGAGGTGAATTTGTAGTCTATTTCTACTGATTTGGATGTTCTGAGTCTGTTTTAGCAGTCTGTTTTCTCATTGGAAAACTTTATACAGATGTAATTTTATTTGAAGCATTTAATCAAAAAAAGACTGAGCCTAATTAGAGGCTTTTGGACCAGCGGAGGTAGCCCAGAAGAGGGGTGAACCGCTTAAACAAACATATGCTGTTCATCTGTGTTTTATGGCTGTTATTTTCCAGAATTTGATTGCTTAAACAGTGAAATTTCATAAACATGTTTTCCATAAACAAGTTTATACAGTAATCAAAATTGGTTGTTTTAACTTCAAACCTCTACACAACTATTGCAGATCATATACTCTTGTTTATTCACATTCAAAACAGAACAATGAACACTTTGAATTTACAAATTAAATACTTTCATTGATTCTGTTATTAGTGTTTATATATTATTTCCTTAGACAGAGTCTGAAGAGGGCCAGGTAGCCTCTGGAACTCCTCCTCTCTTTAGAGGTGACATGTCCAGTGAATGCCCCTTCAGTCCATCTCTGAAAAGGAAATAGTTTATTCTCACAATTTCAGATCATTTGAAAATATTGGAAAATGGATACCTTGCACAATTAAACAAGTACATTCCATTTTCAGATCAATCCGTCATTGCCAAACATTTTCCATCATCTGCGCATTAGCCTGTTGCAGTATGATTGTGCTGTCATGCAAAGGATAAGGAGGAACTCATGAGTCATTCTTAATTTGTTTTCTTCAAAGGATGTGAATGATATACTCATTGGAGAAGCTAGAAGGAGGATTCCTAGGCTTCATTTCATATCTTTGGCACTTGGCCAAACTACCATCATCTCCCACTGCGCAGCCCATATCAGAAACTACGTTATTTTATGGAGGCATTGTGAGGAGGGTGCATAGAGCTCATCAGGAGTTTGTTTTTTAGACAAAGGGACCAGCCCTTTGTGCTCAGAGACATTATTAGAAGAGGGCAATCAGATTTCAGATCAGCCATAGCATCATTCTTATTTTGTATCAGTTGCAGTGACAACTCAGTTGTCACATTTTGGTATTCTTCGGCATTTCTAGCAATCTTTCCTAGATTGGCTAGAAATCTAGTATTTCAGCCCATTCCTTTGTTATTGGGCTATTTCTTTGTATCCTTTGCATCCTACAGCCACATTTGTATTTCATGTATATTCAGCAGCTACTACCTTCATATACATAGCGCAGTCACTTCTCTCTGGCATTTTGTGGAGTTGCAACAACTCATGTATTTTATTGTTCATTCATTGGAGGTTGGTTCTTAAAGCTTGAGTGGCTTGTCCCTCAACTATTTCCTGTATATTATTTCTGATATAATCATATAATTTTGGCTGCATACATTTCCCTCTTATGGTGTATTCAGATTTGCAAAGTTTAATGGTTATGTTCATATATTGCTGTAAGCTCTCTCATTGAGCTTTGTTTTAGAGATCTAGTTTGGGGAGATCTGTATAACCCATCTAGAATCATTTCTTTGAGCTCATTTTTTCATAGGGGTTGTATGTTGTGTGTTCAAAGGCATCCCCGTAGTGGGTTGTCTTATTTTTATAGTAGCTTCCTTATACAACGTCCTGAAGGACCCTGTAGCAGAAATTCTCGAAGTGGAAATATTGCATATCCATAGACGGAGTCTGTGAAGGGCCAGATAGCTTCTGGATCTCAAAATTCCTTGTGAAGGTGACATATCCCATAAATTCCCCAGCAATAAATCTCTGGAATGGACTTGTGATACCTCACTAAAGAAGGAATTGGAATATCTGAATATATTCCCGATGGAGCAGCAAGTTCCAGATTTGGAACATTACAGTGGTATCAGAGCATCAATCTTGGCTCAGCTTGTGCAAAATATTTAATGCCATCAGCAAGAGGATCTTCTCTCCAAGGAGAGGAGATTTACAGAGGAAAAAAGGGAGAGGGAATGACGGAAGAGGAGGTCTCCCTTCTTCTTTTCCAGACAATTGAGAGCATCATTGAAGATCTGATGAAAGGGAAAATTTGGAGAAATGTTCTAAAAGGATTTGTGGATGAAGCAAGCCCTAGCTATTCTCATGAAGGGTATGATAATTCAACCACACATGTAGATCCACAGCGCAGTACATTACCCATAGCTACTGCAAGAAGGATGGAGGAAAAAGTTGAGGCCTTTGGAGGAGTAGCGCTGCAACTCAAAGGTATGATTCATGATGATTGGTTTCAGAATTCTATTTCATGTTTTCATGCAAATGAGAGATCTATTTTGAAGTCACAAAGATTTTTGATGTGCAACATGGTGTGACAAAACTTCAAACACTTTGCATGCATGGAAGGGGACCATGAAACAAAAATCATTCCATCTTTCTAGAGGGGGAGTAAATCAGGAGGATGGCTTGCTAGATACAAGAACCCCATTGTATGAAGGGCACTCTTCCATTTGTGAGGTGTAGAGATATTTCCCCCAAAGGAAGGCCAAGATCCAAGGCCTCTCATTAAGGGGGAGGTACACTCACATGTTGGTAGAGAGGAGGTGCACCTACAACGCTGCACCATTGGAAGTAGAAGAAGAGAAGAAGGATCAGCATGAAGGGATGATGGGCATTCACCCTTATCTACCTCACAAATTTTCTTCACATAGGAGAAGGAATACACTACGCAGTAGAGAGAGAGGGACCATTCATTCCTCTCATATGTACAATCCACTTCCTATCTTGATGTCTCACTTTATGGAGGAATTCCACATGGGAGGCCACTTGATCTAGAGATGATGAGAGGCATCATATCATTTGGTTCACCATTCTTGCATTCCGGAGGGGTGGAGACATTGGAGGAATCCATCACAATGCAGAGAATTTGGGATGAAATCAAGGAGGAGGGGTACACTCTCTCAATTTTAGCATCACCCACTCTCATCAGTCATACTACGCTGATAGGGTTTGCTGCATGGATGGAGGGTAGCATCTTCGTGATGCAAGTTGACTTCTCCATAGATTTGGTGAGAGAGAGGATATTTCCTTTGAGGAAGGAATTTTTCATGCATGGGAGTAGATGGAGGCCACTCATTCTTATATTGGCCATAATCGAGAGATTCTTTGGAGGTGATAGTCTCTCATGGGAGGCTCATTTTCAGAGATCATCATTTCTATTTGAGCATGAGTAGCTGCATGGTGGGCATGGCAGCAAATTGGAGGATGACTTTGGCATGGGGGATGTCAAGGTAGCAGGCAACAGCGTGAGGGGAGCACCTTATTCTAGATCACCAGCGCTGTCTATGTGGAGGATTGATCCAGGTTGGAGGACTCAGATTTTGGTTGAGTATTCCCAGGATCTTGGTGCATTGCATGATATTGGATGGCCCTGATGGAGATGGCATATGCTTAGTGGATGATATGATCATCTATCATCATGGCAGACTCTTCGTGACTAGAGTTTCTAGTCTCAAGAAGAAACTATTTAATGCAGCACATGAGGACTTCCTAGCTGTGTAATTGGATGCATACTTTGCTTTGCTAGAGGAGTTCACTTGGGAGTGAATTCATCACGATCTTCATCAGCATATGGATAGATGCATAGCCCGAATGATTTTGGAGAGGTTGGCACAACCATTCCCTTACTCATTGGAGGAGAGGGAGAGAATTTAGATGAGCCATTTCAGCTCTAGGTCTCAAGTACATGGTAGAGAAGGTATAATTTCCCATTATTGTACCTCTTTACTTCATATGAGCATCACATTATCCCAAGAAGGATTATTCCTTCTTTCATTTGATATGATGTACTTGAAGCTACTGGTAGCCTTGATTTTGACTATTTTTAAGATGGTTTGTGGGGGAAGCCACATATTCCTTGGTGTACACCATTGGAACCAAATGGTGTTTTCAATTTTTGTCTTATGATGAGATGTTGTGGCAGCAAACAAGTGGCTAGTACAACACTTGTTACTTTTTATTTTGAGGTAGGCCAAGAGGCACTGCGCAGGTTCCATGAGTGGAACTTTGAACTGCTCTCTGGTTGTCATTTGACAACTTGCTCTTATTGTGTATTGCTCCTTGTATTTTTGATGATTGTACACTCATGAGGAGAATTATTTGGAGAGTATTGGATGTACAGCCCATTGGGAGCATTATTCTCCCCATTATACATGTTTTATGTTTCAGGAGATACCATGGGCAAACCATGATTTCCACATTGCTACTTGTACCTTCTTGTGGGAGGGACCACTTGGAGAATTTGCAGAGGCATTTCATGGCTGATTTTCAGGATGGGGTAGCTTGGGCCATTCTTGGAGGCCATACCATTTCAGCCCAAGGATAGAGGCAAGCCCATGGACACTTCAAATGGAGAGAGGGCCATCTTGAGAAGCACAAGCACAACTCTCCATTTAGCCCCAACTCATTGCAGAAATCAGGGGTGAGATTTTCATTTGGATGATAGCATGGATGAGAGGATCATCATTGGGAGCAGAATTTTCCCATGCATATCATCACTCCTACCTTAAGGAGGCCATAGCACAGCAAGAAGGATTCCACTACACCTTTTTTCTTTCCATGAGGAGCATCATTTTCAGCTTGCATACTTGGGAGAGAGCATTGGAGGACAGGTTTATTGCAGCATATTTTGAGCAGTGGTAAAGCTTGTTGTTGAGAAGGCCACAAGAGAAGAAAGGGGGAGAAATCTTGTTCTCTCTATGCAGTTTCTTGAGGACAAGCAACATGTGGGGGGGGAGGACCGTAATGTTCCCAACTTTTAGCCTCAAGCTAAAAGGAACATTATAGTTGCACATTTTATTTTTTGTTTAATAAAATGGGGAAGGAGACAACTTAGCCCCTTTTAGATGAAGAAATAATACTCCTTATGTGAAAAGGAGACAAATAAGCAGCTGAAATAAACACCTAAGGGTGTGAATGGAACCCAAATCACTTGATTTAGTCACCTTTGACTAAAGTCAATAACGCTGCCCAAGGAGGAGAGGCTTCCTAGAGAAGCTGCGCAGTTTTGGAGGGAAGAAACTCACATGAGGGTGGAAACCCTAATTGGTGGGACCACAGTGGAGAAGAGTTCCTTTTCTTTATAAGGAGGAGATGGCAGCCCATTTGCATCATGTTTGGAGTATATAATTTCGAATAGGGTCTACAGAGGCTTGCATCCCTGGGCTGTTTAGCAGGGTGGGAATCCCTGCCTCTTCCTCAAGGAAGGATTAGGATTGAGCTGCATTTTCCTCAATCTGGCATTGGCCACAACTACTTCCATCATCTACAGCGTTAGCTCTGTAGCAGAGAGGACGTTTTGTTGTTGGGGGCAACAAAGGAGGAACTCATGGAGTCATTCTTGACTTGTTTTCTTTAGTGGATGAGTGATCTACTCATTGGAGAAGCTGCAAGGAGGATTCTTGGGATTCATTTCATATCTTTGGCACTTGGCCAAACTACCATCATCTCCCACTGCGTAGTCCATATCAGAAACTACGTTATTTTATGGAGGCAATGTGAGGAGGGTTCATAGAGCTCATCAGGAGTTTGTTTTTGAGACAAAGGGATCAACCCTTTGTGATTAGAGACATTATCAGAGGTGGGAAATCAGATTTCATATCAGCCATAGCCTCATTCTTATTTTTTATCAGTTGCAGTGGCAACTCAGTTGTCACATTTTGGTATTCTCCGGCATTTCTAGAAATCTTTCCTAGATTGGCTACAAATCTAGTATTTCAGCCGATTCCTTTGTTATTGGGCTATTTATTTGTATCCTACAGCCACATTTGTATTTCATGTATATTCAGCAGCTGCTACCTTCATATACACAGCGCAGTCACTTCTCTCCGACATTTTGTGGAGTTGCAGCAACTCATGTATTTTATTGTTCATTCATTGGAGGTTGGTTCTTAAAGCTTGAGTGGCTTGTCCCTCGACTATTTCCTATATATTATTGCTGATATAATCATATAATTTTTGATGCATACATTTCCCTCTTATGGTGTTTTCAGATTTGCAGAGTTTAATGGTTATGTTCATATATTGTTGTACGCTCTCTCATTGAGCATTGTTTTAGAGATCTAGTTTGGGGAGATCTGTATAACCCATCTAGAATCATTTCATTGAGCTCATTTTATGCATATATGTTGTATGTTGTGTGTTCGAAGGCATCCCAGCAGTGGTTTGTCTTATTTTTACAGCAACTTCCTTATACAGTGTCCTCAAGGACCCTGTAGCAGAAATTCCCGAAGTGGAAATATTGCATATCCATAGATAGAGTCTGTGAAGGGCCAAATAGCTTCTAGATATCACACTTCCTTGTGAAGGTGAAATATCGGGTAAATGACCCATAAATAAATCTCTGGAATGGACTTGTGATACCTCACTGAAGAAGGAATTGGAATATCTTAAGATATTCCCAATGGAGCAGCAAGTTATAGATTTGGAACATTACAAAGAAGTAGGGAATAAACGAAAATTAAGATGAAGGATGTGATGTTCAAGGGCATATACTAACAAACCTATCAATGCATCATATTTGGCATGATTATTGGTGGCAGATCTAATGCTTACAACGTTGCAGAGGACTTACGAATGCATGGGGGTAAAAATGGCTCAGGCTACCGAGGTTAGATTCTGTGAGAAGAAACTTGCACTATCGGCATAGCTGATATATGGTGTCGATGATGGATCCATTTGAAAAATGCCACAATACAATGAATGAGATGTTGATGAACAATGCAAACAACTTGAACGCATGGCATAAATAAAAGACGCATCATGATGGGGGATGTTATGGGTAAAATTTCTATGCCCCGCACACTTATTAAGGAGATAGTCAATAAATGGTTTGGGGAAGTTGTCTTTGGGACAAGCTTTATTTAGGTCATGAAAGTCAATACAGACATGGATGGTGCCTTTTTTCTTGAGAATGGGATAGGGAAAACCATCCTACTTGAGCTTGTCAATTTCAGCTTTGATAGCCTCTCATCTAGAGGGATTAACGGATTTCAACTTTTGACGAACAAGATTGGAATCAGGCCATGTATTGATATGGTATTAAAAAATGGCGAGATCATGTATGGGAATATATGAATAGGACAAGGCGAAAAAATCATGGAATTCCTTGAATAAATTAGTGTAAGCCCCAATTTCTTGGAAGGTATAATGTGCCCCCTAGGTAACGTTTTCTTATATCCCTGGTTTATTGGAAATGTTAATCTTAATGGTAGGAGAGATATTGGCCATATTTCATTCTTCAAAAGCATTAGGCATAGCAATGGGATTTCTAAACCAATCGACCTCATCATAGATTAAGTCTTTAGACTCCACAACATACTGGTCATGGGACTGCTGCGGAAGAAAGTACACACGGTGGTGGATGTCATAAAAAGGAAAGTCAAGGGTGGTCATTGCTTCCATAATGTCTTCATCAGAGTGAAATATGGGGGGAATGGCATAATGAAGGCCACATGACACGGCGGGGCTACCTGACACATCATCATGAGAGATATAGTTCACAAACGCATCGCTACGGAGGGTAGACAAAGAGCTAGTAGATGAAACATCTACCCATGTGAGCCCAAGGTGATCGTCGAACAAGGTTCAGTCGAAACATACGAGAATGCCCAGGAGGGGTTTTCCACCATAGATCTCATGGATGATGAAAGATATGGATAGTGGCCAAAGGTTCCATCATCTAGACATTGAGGGGAGGTGTCACAATGGGTGTAGAAATGCCCTCTATTTCTGCTAGAGAAAAACACGTGAGTAGAGGAGTAGAGGATCCACTACGTTCGACATAAATTCGACGGCCTACCTCAAGGGTGTCGCAAAATCATCGATACGGGGATAAAGGTGTGAATAGTGGCCATAAATATCACACAAAGAACAAGGGTGATTCGTGAAAATGATTTGAGTTTCTTATATGAATCGAGTAAGGTAACATGAACCTCTGGGATATCAGATTCAGGAAATGCCTCATTGACCACAGGTTTGAGATGAGGAAGCTCAGGAAAATTTTGGGTAGCATGCCCAACAACATCACACAAAGCGCACGGAGTCAACCACTTCATAGGCTTAGGAGGAGCAGAAGTTTTGTGGGTAGACTTGTCCTTAGGTTACTTCTTTTTTTCTTTACCCCCCTCACTAGATCCTTTCACAATTGGAGTAGATTCCTGTTGAGGTGGTTGAGGCATTGAAGCAAAGGGAGGGGTCATAGAAACTGGTTGGACCAGGGTCAAAGTGGTCTAAGGTTTGAGCTTACCAGGTAGAGTGTTGGCTTGAGGAGCAATGTACCAGACTGGTATCCCCAGGGTCAAATCGGGAAGGATCAACGTAGCCATAACATGCACCAAAAATAATCCAGAGAGGGGAGCTAGAAATGGCATATAACTAGAGGGGTAATGGCCTGGTGGAATGGCTCCCAAATTGTTAAGGCTAGGAGGAACCATTCCTGGTTGAAAAGGTGTGGAAGAGTCAGCAACAAAGAGAGAAGGTTCTTGAAAAGGAGGTCTTGAAGGCTCCATCGAGTGACCACCAACAGGTTGCGGAGGCTTAGGTTGTTGGCTCGTTGAACCAGACTACTTTTAGCTGGTTTGAGACGATTGCATAATGCAAACATTTGACGAGCTATGGTTAGAAATAAGAGGGGGAAGACCAGGGAATGCAGCAAGTAACATGGAATCTTTAAATACTCCAGGTGAAACACTAGTAAGAGGTGCGACTAATTGCTTATCAACCACCGAAGATATGATAGACTTGAGGTAGGTCTGAGACATCAGTTCGCAATATGTCAACTGATCGATTGTAACGATATTTCCATTGTGAGGAAAGCACATCTTATGCTGAACTGCATATGCAACAACAAACATCACATAGGTATAGCTATGACCCAATAGGATATTTTAATCCAAAGGGGCATTAATGAATTCAATGTCAACACAAACAATCTTTCCTGCAAGAGTGACATGACAATTGTGATACATGCCAAGGGGCTAAGAAGGGTGACCATCCCAAGCATGCAAAGTGATGGTGGATGGGGCTAAGTTGGGTGATCTGATTTTATTCCAAACAGAGGCAGAAATCATAGAGGTGGATGCACCCTCATCAACGATACAACATGAGACATGGACTTTACAAATCTTGACTGGTATTTGGAAGGTGACAGATGAAGGTAAGGGGGGATGTTCTGAATTGTCAACATCAAATATGATCAAATGATCGTATGAAGGATCCACAAATTTTAGAGCAGATAATAGAGATTTATGTTGTGAAGGGCATGACTGGAGGACTTCTAGCATTGACATGGCAGCAGGAGATTGTGCCAAGTCATCTACTATGATGTAAGTGTGGGCAGCTTTGGCTGAAGCAACATTTGGCGTAATGGCCCTTTGGGGATCTTGGGAATAACCTCCACCCATGGCTGAGGGATATGTAAGGGATAATTGGGAGTTGAAATGGACTCTGTGGAAAATTTGGTTTGGCACCTGGTTGCAGATGAAGTAGGTAGCTTGCCATATTGGCGCGACCAGGTCTGAAGGTTGACATCAGTGGTATTAGCCTCTTTAGAATTCATCATGAAAATATTGTATTTAGGGGTACTAGAATATGAAGGTTTAATGGCAGCCTAACCTTGAGGGGGTTGGACAACCACATATCCTTGCTGAGGGAAAGGATTAGTGAAAATAGCTGGTTGAACTGGAGAAATATTCAGAGGAGTTGAATCAATGTATTTCTCTCCTCTAGATGCTGCTTGTGCTTCCCACAACTGGCACATATGGGGTAAAAGGGGAAAATCATGAGTATAATGGTCATGGACACCACAACAAGAACAACATTTGTTCGTATGAAGAGGCTTGTTCTGCTTGGGATGATCACCCTGTTGCTGGTTGTCAGTGTTAGGCTGGTTACCTTGGCACCCTTGATTACCTTCCACTGGATGATTTCGTTTCCTTTTCTCTTTCTCTTGGAATTAGGAGGATTAGTCGCACTCTACTGTGCATACACCTAACTTTGAGGGGGACGTGGCTGCTGCGGCAGAGGTTGAGAAGGAACAAGAGGCTGGGGTGATGATGCCTGAGGGCCTAGAGCACCGAGAAATAGATAAGCATAGAAAGGAGTTTGAGCAATAGCTAGCCTTGTAATCGATTGATGCAATGGGGCAAATGCGTAAGGTGTGTTTTTTCCTAGATACATGTTGTCAGTTTCGGGATAAGTGCTAGAGGAGTTGGCCCCTACCTGAGGGAAACCATAAACCATGGAAGGATGAGTGTATGGATGTGAAAGATATCCAATGATACCGTCAGTGGTGGGAGATACCCTTGGTGTGTGGGCACCACCACTTCTAGGAAGATACGATAAAATGGTATAAACATAACCAAATTGGGCATAGATCAAGTCATATTTCAATGCGATTTGGAGAGCTTCTTCCTCCTTGTGATGAAAGTGAGATGCAACATATTTACCAATAGAAGGAAAAAGTGTTATGAGAAACCAATCCATTTAGAAATGGTCGTCGAATGTAGGAGCTCGACATAAGCTCCTCCTTATACGCCATTCCTGGACATGATCAGAAAGGCGAGTGGTAGGAGTTTGATAGAATTTGGTCAATAACTTGGTACCGGTATCATATCAGAGAGGTGGCTAGAATTAGGACATAAATGCCTTATAAAGAGTCACAAAAGTGAAATGTGAGGCGACGACCTGGTCGACATACCACTTTGCAGCATCCCCAGTGAGCGTACGTTGGAATAACCAAAGACGAATGGAGTCATCAGTGATAGAATTGGAAGAACACCAGATATGAAAGGAGTAGACATGATTAGTCGGGTCCTCTATAGTGTTTCCTTAGAACTTAGGAATGTCTGAAGGAAGCTTAGTTGGCATAAAAGGCCAACCTGGATTGTGGAGTATAGGGTTGTTAATTAACTGGCTAAAATCGGGAGTAGCCGGAACGGTTCCAGTAATGGTTCCACTAGTAGTAGCTCCAGTGTTAGGGCAAGGGATACCACCATCTTGAGGACCAAAAATTTCATTCGTGCCTGACATGGTGACTGAATGAGGTGGAGGAGAACCAAGTTCAGAATCAGAGGGAGGGCTCGATGGACCAGAATCAAAGTCGGTATGGGGACTCGATAAAGGACTAACTAGAAATCTACGCTTTGGAGTAAGTATTCTTAATGAAAACTGACGATGAAGGCAGAGGAGTCTTTGGGATAAGCTCCTTGGGGGAGCAATGATGGCAAGACATAGATCACCCAAAGATGGAAGAGTAATAAACAAAGGCTCAGAGGGGAAGATAAATTAATTATGATGTTTATGTCTTGGCTTGGCGGTGTAAACCAAGCAATCTTCACTTTAGGTGTGCATGTGTGAAATCAGCGTGTTAATTTAAATTAAGCCCAGATGGTTGTGTATAAATAAAAATAAATAATGTTGAATAACTGTAAATAAATATGAAACGATAGTAAAATAAATAACTAAGGATGCATAGATTCAAACCAAAAGAAGGCTTCTGAAACTACTGATCTAAAAGGAGGGAGAAATTGACTCCAAATACACAAGACAACCACAAGATATAAGGTCAAAGGGACATGGATCAAATGATTCATATCTGCTGGAAAAGGTGCAAAAAACAGTAAGAAGTCAGAGGGAAAAATGCTGCAAAATGGGAGGCAAAAGGTTAAAACCCTAAGGCAAACAAGGGGAACCCTAAGGGGGAGAACAAAAAAAACTGAAGAGTGGTATTTGGATCGAATAGTAATTGATCTAAAGGGATTTGAAAGGAGGGCATCATACCCAAAACAATGGCTGAAAGCACTATAAAATCTCGGACTACCTACTCAGCTAAACCCCTCCTAAAAAGGTGGAAGTGTATTTAAACCCTAAGGGGATTGGTCCTACTTCAAGGAGACAAACTGAGTGTATGCATGCCTAAGACGGGCTGAAAAAAAGGTCAAACAACCATGAATAGTGCTTGCAGCAAACCCTACCAGTCACATAGAAAATACCTCAAAACATTGTAGCTCGCAGGTACTTACCTGTTAGTTGTTGAAATCATAGTTTCTAGCCCCATAAGTGCAACCTGAGATTGAAATCATAGGTTCTAAGCTGAAAAGTGAGAGCTGCAGTTCCGTGATCCTTGGGTGGTAGGTTGTGGAAATTTTTTTCGTGTGAGGCGCGGGTGATACCTGTTACCTGCGGAAAACACCTAGAAACACCTAGAAGTTAAAATTTTTACTGTTTTAGGGCATAAAAGGTAAAAAAACATTAAGAGACTAAAAATAGTAGAAGAAAAACCCTAGTTACTGAAGAAACTTATCACACAGGAACCTGAATAAAAACCAGTGGAGTTTCCATTTGTTAGAATGAATTCTTAACGCAAGTGTACGAAAAGAGATCACTTTAGCTACATATGACAAACAACCCTAACAACAAATATGGTTTTCTAACTTCCTTTGATCTGCAATAGATAGTTAAAACAAATGCAACAAAAATTGAGATCTATGCAGTAAAAGTAGCTAAAAATTAAAATGAAATAAGAGTTTCGACAAATATCCAATGGAAAAGACAAGATATATACAAATTTTATATGTATTAACACTTGGGAGGGGAACATAGAATGATGTTACCAATCCCCCTCAATGGGATGGGTTCTTGGCTTTCCTCAACGCTTCAGATCAAGAAGCTCCTCTCTTTCAATGGTGTAGAAAACGCAAGGCATGATGACCTCTATGGGAGCCCAAGAAGCAAAGTAATAAAAGTGATCAAAGTATGACAATGACAAAATGATCAAATTCCAACCATGATAAAAGCATCAAAGGTAAATAATGAATGGAAAACCCTCATATTTATAACAAAATATTGAGTTATCCTTGATAGTGGTGCATAATAAAATATTATTAACCAAGATCTAGATCTAACTGCTTGGAATATTTTATTATATTTTGTTGGAGGGAAAAGGAATTTAAATTGGTTAAATCCCTTTATTTAGAAATAGTAAAAAACTAAATGATTTATTTATCATTTCAAGCATGGGGTTGAGGAATAATTTAACAAATAATGATTTATTTTATTATTCCTAAATTATTTAGTCAAATTTAATAAGGAATGTTAATTAAATAATTATTTAATTAATTATTCCTAGAGAATAATAAGATAAGTAAAGATTTATCCAATTATTTCTCATTAATTGGGTGAAATATGACCAGGAATATTATTTAAACAGTGGTTTAATTAGTTATTCTTAGAGGAAAATCAAATAAACAAGGATTTATTTAATTATTCCTCATGGAATTTCCTGTTTGAATCAGAAATAACTTAATAAAATATGGTTTATTAAATTATTTCATATAGTGAGAGAAATTTTGCTATGATAAAATTGGTCTTACATGGTGTACTTCGATCCATATAATTGTAAATGGTTAGATGACCAAAAATTGATGTAGCAGGAAGGTTTCCTATTTTTCTTATATTTCTTGTGCTTAATTAGGATCTAGATCAAGATGGTCAACAAATTCAAAGACCATGCACATGATCAACCAACTACATGAAAAACCACAAGAAAACCTAGGTTAAACTTGGTACGATAATGAGATTCTATAGAAAGGATGTATTTTCCAGGTTTGAGATTCCTCATTTAAATTGAAGGTGTTGAATGATGTACACTCCTCTATTATATAAGGTCACTTTGGATTTTAGAAAACATATGACAATATTAAGTGTTCATTATTTTTGGAAAGAATGAAGAAACGAATTTTCACCTTTGTGGAAGAATGTTATACTTTCTAATGGCAGAAAAGGGAAATAGAAAACCATCAAAGTGTATTGAAACCCTTATCTATTCTTGCCACCCTATTGGCTAGAATTCTATATATTTCATTACAATATTTCCTAAATCAGGTAAGAAATCAATGGCAGTTCTAATTGTCAATTTCATTTCCACATACTCTCATGTATGTCGATTACAATTCCCATTCAAGGCTTCCATTGTTGCAGAAGTCTTCCTACAAATTATTTTAAATTAGATGGTATGCCTAATTCCACTGTGGCTAATTTTGATCCCACTTTCGCTAGGAATTTTTACGATTAATTTTGACTTCAATGTACCTAATTGAATCTCCACATGGCATAGCACCCCCAACATAATGGCTATATGGAAGTATTCAAGAATTTTTTGAGGCTAATTTACATTATTTTTCTTCCTAATGACAATCCCATTCGGTTCAATGGTCACCCTTGGGATAATGGTGCTATAATACTAGCAATCATATTTCAATAAAAAGTACCTCATTTGAGTTCACCTATGTAAAACCGCCGTTATTAGTAATATTTTACTTATCATCCCTCTCTAAGGTTCAAGAGGTGATGAAATATTGATAGTTTGTGACATTCTTAATAACCTTACCTTCAAATTGCATGAAGACATAAGTTAATCAACATCACTCTAAACACCTTTTTAATGAAGGGATTCAATGGTTTGAATGTCCCCAAACATATAAGAACACTTCACTCAAGGAGAAGAGCCAATATAACTAAACTACTAAGTTCTATGAACCATATACTATAATAAAATGTATAGGTAGACTCACTTACAAATTGGCTTTTAACAACCATTCTAATCTCCACCAAATATTACATGTTTCATACTTGAAGGGATTGTTGAGAAATGTAACTAGTTTCAGTATTCATAATTGTTGTACTCATTTCAATATGTATCCTATGTAACAAACAATAAAATAAGAAAGAAATTTATTATTATTAAATCATGGATTTCATGCTCATTATTGATGGTCTTATAGGTAAAATCATGTTCTTCATGCATCTAGGGTTTGTTAGGTCTTACAATTTATTGTCATGAGTCAATTCAGCCAACATCATGCTTATAAGACCCTTTCGAAAAAAAATTAATTATAAAAAGAATTAATTTTTAGTCTAGAAAGTCCTATAATATCCAGGATTACAGGTCATCCCTGGGATCATCAAGTCAACCTAAAGGAGGGAATTCAACCCCTTGAAAAGGCTATATAAAGGGGCAACTCAACCTCATTTTGACACACTCACTTACAAGTTTGATATCACAAGAAAGAGTTTGATCTATAGTTGGGAAGTTGAAAGATGGAGAGCAAATGTCATGAATAAAGAAGAAGGAAAATTTTTTCTTGTTTTGGGCTCTATATCTCTCACATGTGTTAAAATTATAGGTTTATAGGCTACATAAAGAGGCTAAAGTTGCACTAACGAGTTGTAGTAGGACGAAGTGCAAGATATTGTAGTTGGGAGGAAGGATACTCTATCTAGACCTCGTTGATCTTAGGAGGATTTCGCTTGCTCTAGGAAGGTCTCGTGAGGATACTGATCTAGGGTTTCCTTGGAAGTTTCAAGGCCAAAATCATAGAGTCAAAGTTGGAGGTTGAGTAGGAGCATCGAAGCTCGCAGGTCAAAGTTGCAATGTGTAGTTGTCTAGTGCAGATTCAAGAAGAACTTGAGGAAGGGATGACTTGGTACTGGGAAAAGAACTTATTCTAAGGATTGGGTCTTTGTATCTCATTTGAAGCAGATTCTAGGAAGAAAAAAGTTTTTGGGTTTTCCTGTTGGAGGGTTTTTTCCCTAGTTGAGAGTCTATATTTGTGTCCTCCTTTTTTTATTGTTATTGTTCTTAATATTGTTTGATGAAATATGTAACTAAAGAGCATAAAGAAGATATATGAGATTAACAAGATAATATCAAGGTTAAGGAAAATAATATTAATAAGATTCCTATTTAGACTTTCCAACACACTTTCAAAGCTAAGGTGAACAATGAAGGAAACTAGAAGGGCACTAGAAGGAATTGATAGTCAAAAGATAGGAAGCTCTCAAATCGTGAAAGAAGAAGAGTACAAGAAAATTTGTCTCTTGAAGGGATTTTATTAAATACTCATTGGTAGAATACCCTTGTAATATAGTGTTTCTACATTGAAGAAGATAAAGAATACATCAATCTCACAAAGATGGCGTTGATCTCACAAAAAAAAAGTATATTTGCAAGGAATCAATATTGGAAGTTTTTGGTGGAGGAATCCTAGTAAACTTATTTTAAAGACATCATCAAGAACTCCTCAAAGGTGTTGAAAGAATCAAGAAGGTTGGGGACATCTTCAAGAAGAATCTTGGTTATCAAGTAAGTATTATATTATTACATCATGTCTGAATATTCAAGTCATATGGTTTCATTCTGCAAGGAGAGAAATAAGCTCATTGGGGCATTAAACTGTATATCGTGGAACAAAAATAATTGTTTTGATACTCATAGAGAAAGATGTAATGTTAATGTTACTGGAGAAGTCAGTGAACCAAGTAAATAAAATACTTATGAACTAGAAAAATACAAGAAATGGGAAGGAAGGGCTCGCATGATCATAGGTGAATCAATTAAGGATTACCTTATTCCATTTGTCGCAAACTTGAATACTTCCAAGGCTATGTATGGAAAGCTAGTGAATTTGTACTCTGTAATTACAACATGATAAAATATGTCTTTGAAAAATAATTTATATACATTGAAGAAGTAAAAACATGAGGATGTGGCATCCTTTATCACGAGAGTCTCTCAATTGATAGACCATCTGAAAGGACTTGTGGAACCAATTATTATTAATAGACCATCTACGAGGACTTGGGGAACCTATCTTGAATGCATTTCCACTAGAATGGAGCAACTTTCCTACAAGAATATACTCCCATAATGATTCAACTCCCTTTGATTATTTGTGGGGGTAGTGCATATTGGAAGAATTAAGGATCAAGGTCATCAATGATATTGGATCAAATGAGAAATCTCAAGTTGTTCTAGCCCATGTAAAGAATTTGAAGAAGGGGGATTTTTGTAAGTTCAAGAAGAAATACATGTCCAAAGTGAATTTTTTTGGATGCAATTAATTTGGACACTTTAAGAGGGACTGTCCAAAAAAGAAAAAAAATAAGAGAAAGGAAATTAGAGAAGCTCATGTAGCCAAATTAGTGGGAGAACTTGAGAAGAAGGGAAAGGAATAATTGAAGGATATCTAATACTAAAGAAGGTTCACTGACTATTAGGTTCTCTATAATATTTATTTTAATATAGTATGTTTTGCATACCATCATAGAAATAAGCATATGATAGTAGCATGTCTGGAATTTACATGATTAAGTTTCTTTGTAGAAATCATATATATAGATGGATAAATATACCATTTTACATATGGATCACCTAGGAATTATCTAACATTATGTTAGAAGAAGTCTTCTTGCATAGGTAGATCTTTGTGATCCTAGAAAAACCATAATTATGAAAAATTCTTGGAAGAATCGCTATGACAAAGGTTAGTAGAAATTCCATTTAATGTGAAATCAATAATGGTAAAGGGATGAAGGAATGAAATGGGTCAAGATTAAGGCTTGGAGAGACATATAGATAGCTATAGGATCGAATGAAATCATAGAAATGCATGTTAGAAATAAAAACCTTTCATAAGATTCATGTAGAATCTTGTCGAAAGAATGTTGGTCATAAAATATGCTTAAGTATATGGATATATGATGCTAGAAAATAATATGATTTGACTTACTTTGAATAAATATTAGCGATTTCTCCAAAATATGTAAATAATGACTAACATCCAGTATAATCTCGAGAAGAAAAAGTTGTAACTTAGTAATCAATTTATATCGTTGGGCACTCTAATGCATGAAGGAAGTTTCAAGTGGAGATGGTCGATAAGGATGT
Organism: Pinus albicaulis; assembly: GCA_034641835.2. Classification (NCBI taxonomy): domain Eukaryota; kingdom Viridiplantae; phylum Streptophyta; class Pinopsida; order Pinales; family Pinaceae; genus Pinus; species Pinus albicaulis. The sequence goes on from CM076584.1 coordinate 961,283,456, forward strand.
TGATGAGAAGGTCATCATGGTGCAGTAAGTATATTTTTTCATTATTTTTAGTTATCTGGTTAACATATTAGTTTGCCACCTAGAAAAATGTTGTAGGAATATATGATAAGATTTGAGGAAAATTCAACTATATGGATGAAGGATATTGAGGGAAGGCTCGATATCTAGTACCTAGAAATTGTGAAGTGAAGATATGGACACCTTGGGATTAAAAGGTAGCAGTGCGAGAAGATAACCTGGAGGTAAAAGGAAGATCACTTTAAATAAGAACCTATGAGTAGCTTGAATTTTGGGAATACTTAATAAAATTCCTTCATATCAAAGAAGGAAGTGATGAGAAAGAATATTTTCCTAGAACCTATCACAAGATCGAAGAGGGAAGGCAGATCCATGATACCTCAAAAAAAAGAACGCTCGACGCAAGAGATGTGAACGAAAGAGGGAGATATGTAGCTATGGAGAACTGCTAGTTGATACTCTTAAGAATATAATGTATGAGTATTGTGGTATTCACTTCCCAAATAGAAACGAAGTCAAAAATATCCTCTGGATTTATGTGGTGGAAAAGGATTCTCCTTGGATAGGAGCATGGTTCTATTCTCAATATTAAGGGAGAATAGGTATGCCCTCTCGATTTTAGAAGGAGTGATGTTGGACATCACATGTGAATTCTCATCTTTAGGTGATGAAGAGAGAATAGTGAAGGATTGGATAAGAATCTATTGTTTCCTTAAGGATATACCATCAAAGAAAGGAAAGATGCCAACTCTCTTTGAGGATGGGAAAAGTATCCAATAGAAGAGTGGTTGAAGAGGACCGATTTTCTTTGAGAACTCAGGATTGTAGATCCAATATAAGAATAGTCCTAAGAATACATACCTTGTAGACAGGGAAATTTTTAAGGATAGAAAATTATCTTGAATTTTAAAAACTTGGCGAATATCAGTAGTCCCTAATATGTAAACGATAAAATGTTTATTGATGTATTTATAAAATTATTCATATTTATAATGATTTTATATACACTCTCTATATAATGTTGGCAAATTTTAACATAAAATAACTTTAAATTCTAAAATTTGGGCAAATCATTTTTATAAAAAACTGAAATTGGCGAATAATTTTTTTGCAAAAAACATGGAAAATTAGCCCACCTGCAAATACTAGCCCCTCAAATTTTCCATGCTTGTAGACATCTGAATGGGGTATGTACCTTGTAGAGGTAGTGCGATGTTACACACAAAGCCTCCCAACATAATTCTCTTGATTAAAGTATATATTTTCCAATTAGCTCTCTGGGAAAGTGATGGTCATAATTATAAGGATTATAGTATGGCTTATCAATCTGACTCTTCTAGTGATAACTCTCAAGTTTGAGACATGATGTTGTACTTGTTGTATAATTATGAATACCTAACTAGTTAAGAGGGAGTGTTGATAAATGTAACTAGTTTTGGTATTCATAATTGTTGTACTCATTTCAATATATATCCTATGTAACAAACAAGAAAAGAAGAAATAAAGTTAATATTATTAAAGCATGAGTTTCATGCTCATTATTTATGGTCTTCTAGGTAAAAGCATGTTCTTCATGCTTCAAGGGTTTGTTAAGTCTTAGGATTTATTGTTATGAGTCAATGGAGTCAACATCATGTTTATAAGACCTTATAAGGAAATTTTTAATTGTAAAAAGAAATATTTTTGAGTCTAGAAAGTACTAGAATCTCCAAGAGTACAAGTTATCCATAGGATCATCTAGTTGTATTAACAGAGGGAGTTCGACCACCTGAGAAGGATATATAAAGGAGCAACTTGACCTCATTTGGACACGCTCACTCACAAGTTTGATCTGTAGCTGGGAAGTTGGAAGGAGAGGGAAGGTCAATAAGAAAGAATAAGGATGATATTTTCTTATTTTGGGCATTATCTCTCTCTCACGTGTGAAAATTATAGGGTTTCTGGGCTCTAGAAAGATGCTAATGCCGCAGGAATGCATTGCGGTAGGATTAAGTGCATAATTTTGTAGCTAGGAGGAAGGATAATCTGTCTAGACCTATTTTACCTTAGGAAGATTTTTCTTTCTCTAGGAAGGTCTCAGGAGGAGACTAATATAGGGTTTCCTTAGAAGCTACAAGGCCAATATTGCATGGTCGAAGTTGCAAGTTGAGTAGCAGTGTCGAAATTGGTAGGTCGAAGTTGTAGTGTCTATCTATTTGGTGTAGATTCAATAAGGACTTGAGGAAGGTATGAATTTATACTAGGAGAAGGACTTCGTTTAAAGATTGGGTCTTTATATCTGATCCGAAGTAGATTATAAGAAGAGAATATTTTGGATATTTCCCTGAGGGTTTTTCCTTGGATGAGAGCCTATATTCGTGTCCTCATTTTGTTACTATTATTGTTCTTGATATTTTTTGATGAAAGATCTAACTAAAAAAACATAAAGAAGATAAATAAGATTCACTACCAAATATCAAGGTTAAGGAAAACAAGATTAATGTGCTTCCTCTTTACATTTTCCAATAGGAAGTGCTTGGGTCCAATTACAAAATTAAAACCAACTATCTAGAATGAAATGTAGGTGGTTTTGTTTGGTTTAAACATTAAATTGTTTTTGGACAAGCAGGAGCATTGTATTTTCCAATGCACTATCTAGAAATTTTTGATACAATGGAGGGATATAAAACCTAAACATTCTACATGGTTTTAGAATAATGATTAGCCTAAGAGAGTGGGGTGAATCAATGTAATGGTAAATATAAAGAATTTAAATAATTTTACAATTGATCGTAACTATAAACACAATAGTGCATCAATAAATACCACCATCAACACATGAGAATACTAGATGTACGTGGAAACATTTGTGGGAGAAAACCACAAATATTTTCATCTTCTTTAATATTTAATTAAATCAATTTGTGGGCACCAACTTGCTTGAGGCACCAACACCAAAACCAAATTTTCTGGTACCAACCCCTAAAATAATTTTACAAGCACCAACTTGCTAGAGGCACCAAATTGCTTGAGGCACCAACCCCCAAAGATGTGCAAGCACCAAGTTGTTGTAGGATCCTACCTAATTGAGGTGCCAACCTTCGAAATATGAAAGAACCAACTTAATTGAGGCATTAACCTATAAAATTTTTATGCTCCATCATGATTGGGGCATGAACATCCTTCACCAGGACATAGTAGATAACTTTTCACAATATTTCAAATTGGATCCATAAACTCAAGAAAAATATGTTCATTTAAATTAAAATTGTTCATCAAACTTCAACTGTAGAATCTTCTCCTTTTCTTGTACTTGTTCAATATCACGAAACATTTTTACAAGAAAAAATTCTTTTCCTCAAAAAATTATCTTCATGAATTTCCATGTACTCCTTTCAGATTACAAAAGTATTCTTTCCATTTTCTCCTTTCCCCATAAAACATTATAAAAATTAATTAATAAAAAAATGACATTTCAAATCTATAGTCTACAATATCCATGTCTCTGGTATGCATTCGATAGAATGCACTCTGCTGGTTTTATAAATATTCAACAACATGCATTTTCAATTGAATCAAAATTATTTCGTTAAACCTGACAACACTTGAACTTGTGACCACACGTGGCATAACCAAGCCAATTACCAAATCAGAGGTGGAGTTCCTTATTCAATTCCATTCGTCAAAATTTATTTCACATGGAGTTGAACTGATGACAGAACAAAAATATATGCCTTCAGGCTTAAACAAGAGCCGCACTCAGGCCAAATCAATTCACTTGGACTCTAACTCATGACATAACGAAATATAAATTTGGGCTTATCATATGTCAAATCGTGAAAGAAACAAAATATGATTTCGATTTGTAGGTTTTAAACCTGTACATAAATTACTTGCAAACGAATTCTTATAATGGAAAATAAACAACGGTGACCAAAAAAAAAAAAAAACAAATATACACAAAATTTTTTCCCTAGATCCAAAAACTGAGGCTACCAGATTGAATTTTCATTATATTTCTTTCAATGTTACAATACATATATATAATCACATGTCGAAGCATTCAGAAACCCAAATCCATTAAACCTAGATTAGAACATAATCATAGTTCCCTTGATCGGATCTACAAAATACCGTGGAAAAAAAACCATCATGCCCAAAACCATTTGCAAAACCCATGCAAAAATCCATAGGTAGGTCCGCCCACCTAATATAGGGTCAAAAAAATAATTTCAAGGGTGGTGCCCTGGACCCCGTGCAGGGGGATGTCAGCCCCCTACAAACCCCCCGACAGGGGGAATTCCCCCCCCCCCCTCCTGTGATCCACCTGTTGCACCTGCCACAACGAACATGGGGCATTATCACCCCCCCGCATATTCGAGTAGTCATGTAAAGAATATAACACACACCGAACATGAGCTTCATTATAATGCATAGAGCCACACCATATATCAAATCATGATTGAAGTACAATATGACTTCGAGTTGAACTGTTGTTCCATATATAGACTCGTGAAAGAACTAGAATATGTCTTTAGGCTTCATCGTTGTGCCATATATGAACTCACGATAGAACTAGAATATGACTTTGGGCTTCACTGTTGTGCCATATATCAAATCATGGAAAAACCAAAATATTCATTAAAGCTTCATTAGTGTGCCAAGAACTATGCCTTATATCAACTTGTGACAAAACCAAAATATTCCTTTGGATTTTACTATAATTCCATGTTCCAAGCCATATGTGATAGAACCAAATACGCTTATAGGCTTCACTAAAATCCCATGAGAGAAAGAACAAAAACATTCCTTAGGGATTCACCATAATTCCAAGAACCAACCCATATATTTTAGATCATGTTTCCTTTCAGCTTCATCGTAATTCCAAGAGCCAAGCCATATATTTCAATTTAGATTAAATCGCTTCAGTGCCAAGATGCACACCATATATTTCAAACCAAATCACCTTCATAATGCCTCAAAATTAATCAATTGATGATATGATACCATATGCACTACATAATCACATATATATAAAAATGTGGGTGCCCTTAGGTTATTGTAGGGGCTAACATTGATTTATCTTTTGAGATGAAAATAATTTGAATTTTAGGCCAGAATTAATTCAAATTTTGGGTTGATGATAAGGTGTTAATGTAAAACTCCCACTTGACCTAATTTTTGAGCCTAAATGTGACTAGTGTAGCTCATAAAGTATTCCCAATCTTCCATATGGCCATGCCATATGACCTGTTCCTTAGGGGTGCATGGTAAATCTAATGTTGACATCAACATGATGTTATTATGACACATGGAACTCTCTAAGTGGTGCAACACGTCTCTTATATTTGGCCTGATTGGCCACCCAAAACTATTGAATGGACATCTCACCTGGCACCTTGTTGTGCTTCCATGCCATCTATCATATTTCCACATCATTGTCCATGTCCATGTGTACCTCTGTTACCAATTTTCACCAATATTTTGATGCCACATCATCACTCTCCTACATCATCAATCCTCATGTCTTACTACTGAAGGGTTGTTGGAGATGGGATCCCCTTGAAGAAAGCAACAAGGAAAGACTTCACAGATCGAGGAACGTAACGCGCAATCCAGAGCTTATTTTGAGTCACAGGGGCTTTGGGGTGGGTAAAAGCCCCTTTTTATGTAATGCGATGGGATATTTTGTGAACATTGGACTCTGCCCATGGTTTCAGAGAATGATATTGTAAATTAAAAATCTATATAAGTGGTCTAGGTAGAAGTCATAGACAGTCAAGTAGAAGTTGATGAAATAAATTTGGATGTAAGATTGTTTTTAGTCAGAGTATGTGTTTGGGTTAGAGAAAAGGCTCATGCAGCTGTTTGTGCGGAGACCTTAGGCATTCCGCAACTATGTGCGCAGGGTGAAACAGAATGTATAAGAAATATCTAGCTATTAATGAAAGAACTGTTTAGAAGATATAAGTTACATTGATGTGTTTGAATTTTACTTACTGTTTATGAATTTCTATGCTGAATAATGTTTTTAACCTATAATTGAATAGCACAGTCTTGTTTGTGGTTATTTACTTTGTTTAATGCATGACTAAGTGAGATTTCTCAATTTGTAGTTAGTTAAAATATGTATTGAACAACGCCTCTAGTATTGATAGATCTTATTTGTGAAGAGCTACTAAGAGGGAAAAGACCTAAATCCACCATCCTATATCCCACTGCATGCAGAAACCTGGTTCTAGCATCCCCCTATATTTCCTCATGTGAGACTTTTGTCTGTGCAAGCATATCATTTTCGAAAGGGTCGATAATAGTGGATTTTGTTGGACTACGCAGTCACTTTGAACCTGTGTCTAGTCCCCATCAAGCCAACAAATGGTTTGATTTCAAAGCATTGCGGAGATCCCCCAGCCTTCCACCCCCATCATTGGTCCATTCCATTTTATTCCTCCACCGCCACATCCCCCATTCACCATGGTCCAACCCCCAAAGATTCATATGTTTAAGGGAACAAATGATCTTGAACAGTTATGTTTTGTGGTGGAAGCGATATGGATTTCAGAGAATGTTACTATTAAAAACGCGAAGAAAGTGCAATTGGTTATCACGTTGCAAGATAGAGAATTGTTTTGGTACATGATATATGTTACGACAAATGAAAATTCAAAAACCAAAGTCGTAGTCCCAATGTGTCACGGAGATCAAGGAAATTAAGCAGTTGGCTACTAAGACTATATGTGAGGTAGATCAACGATTTAAGATGCTGTTGAGCCAAATTAGCTTTAAGATCTCATATGAACATCATATAAAATGGTGCATTCCTCTATTGTTTCCTCATCTCATATTACCTTTGTCACAATAGAAGGTTTCCACTCAGGCTGAAGCAATGGAGATAACAATGAAACTGGAAGCTTTGTCGATAGTTGATACAAGCATAGGGGTGAAACAGATGCAAACTCAGTTGGTGAGCCTGAATATGGAGCTCAAGGATATAAATAAGGTAAAGGAGGTTCACTCTAATATAATGGCAGAATTTTTTTGTATCAAGTGTAAAGTAGAGGGTCACTATAAAGAAGAGTGCCCTGGTTATAGAAAATATTTGAATACTGGGATGCCGAATCCATTAAAGCTTGGACCAAGCGTAGGGCCAGGTGTCCTTCAAAATTATTTTATGGTCGCGTTAGATGATAGAGAATTCATTTAGGCCTCCCTTCTAACAATTCTTGGCCTATTGACACCAGCATATTATCTAGGTTCAAGGTTAGAGTTCTCTTTCAGTACCTTGAGGCTTGCGTGCCTTAATGTAAATTTCTCTTGCCAATAGATAATGGGAATACATCAATGTCCCTTTTTTATTAGAGCTTCTAGTTGACTCGACGACAACACAATTTTTGTACCTAGCAAGATGTACTTAGGCATCTTGACCCTCATTGACATCAATGGTGAGAGGTCTCGTGTTGGTTAAGGGAATTTTTTAATAGCCAGTAATCCAACAGTTTCTTTCTATGCTTGAAATCACCAAATTCATTCATATAGATAAGAAATATACCATGGGTATGAACGATTGAATACTACATCATTTCAGCAGTTTGCAGTAGGAATCATTTTGTAACAACAACAATAAATATCCCAATCTTGTCATCAACACAAAGAGAACAAAGAAACAGATCAAATCCCTTTGTTTACATACTCCATGATCCAACATCAACAATGAAACTCTTCAATATACACAACTCATCCACACTAAATGTAAGTCAAGGTATGTTGTTTTCTAATTTTTAGTCATGCAATTCCTTAAATGCTAAAATTATAATTTTAGAAAATTCCTCGCAACAAATATACTCCCTTTCCCATATTTCCATAAACTGAAAACACCTATAGTTGTGGGGGGGGGGGGGGGAGTGGAGGAAGGGACATCAACTCATATTTCATACACCATCACACATTTTCATTTCATTCCAAGTCACATATCCTTCCCAATCAACTATTGTTGCATTATGATTCCAAAAGATTATATGCTTTGGAAAATATCAATTCATTAACAGTTACTATAGCACTTGAAAAGAAAATTCTCAAAATTTTCATGTATTTTAATGCCAAAAAAATAAAAGAGTTGTTAGAAAAGAACCAATACTCATAATTTTTGGTTGTCACATAAGAACCAACCATCAAAAATATACATTGCAATCAAATGTATTACAATTTACAAAAGAGAATATGATGACGCAAATTTTGAAAAGTATCCATACAAGCCAAAGCTCATAAAGAAGCAAAGAATTTCAAGAAGATCAAGTTATGGATAAATGAATCAATGCAATAGTTGCATGAGGACATGAAACAACTTCAGTTGGGGGGCATGTTGAGTCTCAAAATTGTCTTCCATTTTCATCCATATTTCCATCATTTCATGACCATTTAGCCTTCATCTCATAACTATCTAGCCATAAAACCCTACATCAAGTAACCATCTTCATGATCACATGGGTTAGAATCATTATTTTCTAAATTTATTTATTTTACGTATTTTAAGTGAATTTGTGATTAAAAACGAGGGAATTAACATGGTTTTACATATATATATCTGTGTGTGTGTGTGTGTGTGTGTGTGTGTTATGACTTTATGGCATGTGTAGGCTTATTTGGAGGTTCTAGAAGGGTCTTACCCGGTCTCCCAAGCACAAATTCAAATTTAAGCTCAATAGGTGGACCATATTCCAAGGAGAAAGATAATGGAGGTCTTGATGTGTCATAGGATTTGTATATATTATTTAGGGATAAGTTGAGACAAGTTTGGATCTATTAGATATTTAAGGGATCTGCATTTATTGAGCATATATCACTAACTCATGTTTAAATAAGAGGTGCATCCTTCAAAGGAAGCCAACAATTTTTAGTTATTCATTAGCATTAGATTTATGATTTTTCATTCAACATGAATAATATCATTTTCTTCCAATTATGAGTTATGAATGTTGCTTGATTCTTAAGGAGTGATAGTTGTTCATGTGTGCTCATTGCGGAATGGACAGATCCCCATCAACCACAATTCGCATAAATCTGTAACTTAGTTTGATTTACATTATTTCATTTCATGCAAGTGTGCTTTACTTTATACAAGTGTGATTTACTTTCCACAAGTGTGATTTCATTTCCTAGATTTGATTTGATTGTCACTAAAATGCTTTCTTACTAGTTATCTTAGTTTGCTTGCTTGACAACTAAATCACTAGTTTTTATTTACTACTTTTTATGTTATCATAGTTTTCTTCTAATATATTTGCACTTTTTTTATCATTAAATTTGTTGCTTACTATTTCTCATAGTGTTGTTGCTTGATAACAAAATCAATAGATGTTCTAGGTTTACCCCCTTTATATATTTTCATAGTTTGCTTCTTATAATTGTTCATAAATTGGTTTATAAGTTTTTAGAAAGGCCATGGAATTCATTCATTCGGTCTTCACTTCCACCTTTAAAACTTAAATTCCACCCTTAGAATCTAATTCAGTTTTCTTGAATTCAATTTCTTTGGTTGTTTTCTTTGGTTTTAGTTGTAATATGTATTTCAATTCTTTCCCTTCTTTCTTTCCATCCTAAAAACACATTATACAACAATTTCATATGAGGTCCCATATATTTTGGTTTGATTCTAATTTTATGAAACCCCTAGGTTGACAAATTAAATAACATGTATTTAACATATAATTAAATCACCCAACAACTAGATGAAAAAAATTTCACTAGAGAAGTGATGTGATGTCACGGGGAAGTAAAACCTAATGTAGTTGTTTAGTTTTCTCACTTAGTAGCTACCGTCCAATTTGGTTCCAAGTTAGTGACATACTATTCAAGGTACAATTACTTCTCTGCCATCTCGAGAAGGTCCAATGGTGACCAATCTTAGGTAAGTTATCTTACCCTGTAGGTGACCCTTGTAGGAAGCAATGGTACTTGGATTGGATTTTGGTGGTTGTTGGTACCCTCCTTAGTCTCCATCATTATAGCTGATTTTTCACTGAATATGTGAGTACCATCCATCTTACAGGGTTGATACCATTTTTGGTGTTGGCCTATAGAAAGGTTTTATTGATTTGTATTGAGAGGACAACATGCATAGGTGTCAGGGAATTTTTTCTTTTCTTGTTGTGTAGATATGTGGATTTTAAAGTACCTTACACTTTTTTATAGTATCTTATTTCCATTTACTAGATAGGTTTTTCTTATCATTTAAATAATCATGTGTATTTAATTTGAAAAATGAGCTGAATATTCTTGACATCTCCCCAAATATAGTTTAATTTTTATCATTGTGGACCTTGGCCTAAAATTCTAGTCTCTAAGACCTTAAAGTATTCCACCATCGAAGGGGGATTTTCTCCCCTTCCAACTCACAAAATGGTAACCACACACATGCCATCTTAGGAATTGGTTGCTATATCTTCTTTACTCACAACATCCCTACTTCAATCTCTTTAAGGGAATCCCCCTCAGTCACTCTCTAACTCAATGTCAACTCCTTTCATACTAATTAAACCCACTAACATGGTTGGAAAACAATATAATCCTATTGTTCCTAATACTTTAATTTTTATGGCACATCTGAACCTATGATACTTGACTAAGCCCATCAATGATCCCATCCATCATGATGCTACACGACCCGCTATGTAGGCTAAAATTCCTGCAAACATCCCAAATTTTGAAGCCAAACTCAAGGAAGACACTACTAATGATGTGATGTCCTTTCATCTGTGTTGTTCATCCATATTGTGATCCACCTAAACAATATACTGTCACTTCCACTTCTGCTGCGACATGCACCGTTCAAAGTTTCTATAACATCCTCCTCCCACATTTACCCAATATAATTGATCCATTGTTGTAAACATGTGACAGAGGATACTATGATGTGATTAAACTCCCCATGTATAATTAATAAAGAGGAACAGATGAAAAAAAACCAATCTGACCTTCCTCAGTAACTACAGACCCTTTAGGAGGAAACCAACCCTTCCAGGTGCTTAAACCCTTGGAAAACTTGTCATTTTTCTGATCTAGACCCTCAAACACTCCCATGAAAAGGCATGCATGTGAATGAGGCCTTCCATTCACTCCCACATCAAGGCATTCCATCGACTATGGACTTTTTCACGAAGTTCTAAGCCAGTGACCCCAAATTCTGAGCCCCTTTTTCAAGGCTATGTATCTAGCCACTACTGAGAACTTAATGAAACTTTCAGAAATGATACATAACTATTAAATCAAGCTTCTAATACAAAAATTTGATTAAGGACTTGACCGGACCCCTACTAGCCATGGCAGGAATTTCATCAAACATATCATAAATATGTAATATACAGGTCATAACAACATATCTAAGCATAGGGTCCTCATACTTATCTGAGATTCATAAAGAAACACTGATGCCTTATCACAATATTTTCATTATCATCTGTTATGTAATATATTGATTTTTCATTCATTTTATAATCAAAACATGGTGAGAACCATATATGAAGTTTGTCGTAAAACATACTCATAACCAACATATAACCAACAAAAATAACACGGATATAACATCCATAAAAAACACATATGAACAAGTACATTTACACATGAAATACCAATGTATAATGAGGTCATATTAATGAATGCATATACCAACCAGGTGAGGGACTTCCATGAACCACCTTACCATAGATTGGGTTTAACCAAATCTTTCTTTCAACCAATCACCTTTGTGCCATTTTCCAAGCATGAATGTGGGACTCACAAAAAAATCAACCAAGGTTTCCTCAATATTTATCGTATATCCCACCAAGGGATTCCTAGGACCAAAAGCCAGATCAATACAACTAGGCTTTATCGCAATCCCACTGAATCATTAGGACCTAAACAAGCATGGATGCCTCTATATCTCTCCACCTAAACCATGAGGAATTTGTTCGTCTCCACTCTCTAGTATTTACCATGTATTCTGCCATAGCCATTCAAGGGTTCCTAGGTTTATCAATATAAAAAAATTCTAGGATTTATCATGTATCCTGCCATAACCAGTAAAATTTGGATTCCTAGGTCTAAGGAGACTCCATTATCTAGGATTTAGCGTGTATCCAGCCATTACTAATCAAGGATTCGTAAGCTTAACAAAGAAGTTCATAATCAGGCTTTACCGTGTATCATGCTATTACTAGTCATGGGATTCCTAGGCCTTGTGATTTTTCTTGAGACTACCCCACTCAGTTTCGACACCATCCAGATATCCAACTCAACTAAATAAATGAGAATCCACCACACTATGGCTATCTAGAAATGGAAAAGAAAGGATGAAATCCATTATCAAACCCGGAAAAACCCATTCCAATGATAAAAAAATAATGAGATACACACATGCATGTACTGATATGAAAATGTAAGAGAATGTCTCCTCTAAAAAACTAATTGTTGTCTAATTATTTTCAAGTAAACAAAATGGGTCTTAAATGTAAAAAAGTTTTATAATCTCTTCAAGGTGGTAAGTTAGTTTTCACATCAACTTTTAAAAATTAACATACTCACATGAAACTCAAAAAGGAAAATATGAAGAGCGAAAAATAGATTTGGATGACAAATTTCACCCCTCCTAGGCTATGTCTCTAGGCCTTCTTTAACAACTAGAATCATAAATTTATTACAGTGGAAAAAAAGTACATGCAAATTGTTGAAAATTGAGTGGCTGGTTCCCACTACAAGAAAAAATGATCCTACGATGAATTCTCACTCGCAAAGTATGACCCCCCTACAATAAGTCATGAAAAATACTCACACATCAAGTCCTTGTACTCCACCTAAAAACCAAGCATAAAATGTACAACAAATTCACATTGAAGTATTGAAAATAGCTTCTCTCAAAAACACATAATGAAAAAAGACAAAGAATAGTTACACCATAGAAGTCACAGTAGCTATAGCTAAAATAAAAAGCCTGGAAAACCCCTCTAAGGTTCTGTCCATTCTCAAAATGCCTTCAAAAATACTTCGAGCCTCTAATTGTCTCTTGCAATAAAAGACTCAATCCTACATAGAGTGCTTCCAAAAGTTCTCCAATTAGAAAACTGAGGCTTCTGATGGATTCAAAATTCCCCAAAACCCCTATATGGGCTCTTCTTGGGCTAAAAAATACCAAAAATTAATCAAGTTATGCCTCCTTGAATAACTTATGCTATCAGTCCCTCAATTTGAGAGAACCTTCTAAATGTATGTCATTTTCTCTACCTTTAAATAGCTAAAGAGGGGAAATTTTGCCCTCAAACGGTGCATTTTTTCACTTGATTGATTTTCCCAATAACCACATGAGCATAAAATTAGGTCCATATGGTGCATATGGTCTGAGGTTGTGTCCAATGGTCCACCCTTACCGAGAATGGCTCCTTCCTCATCGGGCTTCCGGTCATGTTATCGGTGATGTGGCTGAGGGTCAAGGCCAACTTCCCACCTCTGATGGATAGCTCGCCTATTTTCCTCCATTGGTTCAACGAAGGTCCATATGAATAGGGGGTGGCCTTAACTACTGTCCCTATCAAACTCATCTCCATGCCAGTCCTGTGGCAACCATATCATTGGGAATTAGGGATGAATCCCCATCCCCACTCAAGTAGCACCCTTCATATTCTTGGTGGTCGCATGGACTGGTATGTGACCAGGGGCTGGGAGTGGTCCCCACACCTGCTGCCACTTATCTTCCAAGCCAAGTGTTGGAGTTCCTATGTTTTTGCAGGTTTGGCTCTACCAAAATATAAGACAACATCAGAACCACTTTGGGACCTCAGGATCTAGCCCTCCTGGGTCTAGAGAGGGATCTCTCTATAAAGGCAAAGAAGTGATATATCTTTGAAGTTTGATTTTAAGATTTTAGGCTAGTTATAGGGCACAAGTGTTGATTTGTTTTGTTTTTTTGTTTGGTTGTTGGGAAGCATGAAAGAAGGGTTCAATATAAGGCAAAGGGTGAGAAAAGAGGATTTTAGGCAAAGGAGGGATACTTCAGGGAACACTCAAGACCATTGGGAAATTGAATCATAAAAGGGTTTGCTTGCTATTCAATATCCAAGGCTTTCAATTGGGCTAGTCATCTAAAACAGAGGATCTTTAAAGATGATAGTATGGTATGAAATGATAAGGAATGAAGGTGTATGATAAGGAAACCTCCGAGGTGACCACTTAGGAAGCAGATCTAGGGACAAGACATGCCTTAAACACCTATGATCAAACTCCTAAGAGACTAACTCTTCAGACAACAAGAAACACTTAAGATTTAAACACAAAGGTTAAGCCTGAGATCAGAGAAAGGCTTTGAACTTTCAATGCTTTGACATTCAACTTAAGGGAACTGAGAAAGGTTTAATAGTTAGAAAAGGACCCTAGTGAGACAGAAATCAGTTCTAATCTCCCAGTATCCCAATTCTTTCAATTAAAACCAGACAAGAACATCTAAGAACAGATTCACAAATTCATACATCAGTTAGCAGTGAATAACAGCTACTACACTAGTTAAATTATCTTGAATTAGTTCGCAGATAACACATATAGTAGAAAACATTAAAAATAAGAAGAGCAGGAGCATAGGGTACCATGCAAGGGTATATCCTAAGCTATATTTCTAATTCTTACCAGAGAAATGAAATGTAATGAATTATAAAAGGAAAACAAAGACAAAGGTAGAACACATCACCGCTGCTTTAAATCGGGATCCAAAGAAATTGCTTGTCATATTAAAGAGCAACACCAGTCATATACAACATTGTCCAACAGCTTGATATTCAGTCTGAAATCATCTCCTCAGCCTATTTTACAACTTTGCACACAGAACTATATCTCAAGAGAATCAGCTTACAATCCACAGATATCCGATCAACAACCTTTACAATGTGTTTTCATGAGTTTTATAGCTAAGGAGAGGCAGAGGAGGTAGATGGAAATTTTAATGAAACATTAAAATAGAAGTAGGAGGAAGGGGCTTGAGGACCATTCTGTCTGAATATCTATGCATTGATCTTCAGTACTCTTCGGAAGAAAGCGTGGTCTTCGACAGGTTGATATTAACTTCATGGGTATGTTCTTTGATGTACTTTTCGGCTGCAGTACTCTGTAGTACTCTGATGATAGGAAAAGGCAGATAAATGACCTTCAGGCCTACCATACTGCATAAAAAATGCTCTGGAAACATTAGGACTTTCTGTCAGGGTGTATATCTTCTTAGGAACTCGATGTAGCATGAAAACAGTATGGGTACTTTTTCCTTTCTCGAGAAGGAACCTTCTGCTGATGCGAAACACTAATGTGGTATGTTCATATGCTTTAGGCCTCATTAGGCCTTCTGTGTTAATCACAAGGTCTTCAATATGCATATGTTTCCCTTTAAAAATTGAATTAAAGCTTAAAATCTTCAACAATGGGCATTAAACCTCTTTAACTCTTCACTGATACTCTTTTCTGCTTCTTTGACTGTCTCTGTCTGTGAATTTGCAGGGCTTATGGTACTGGAGGTTTTAAATGGAATTAAACACTGGTCTTCAATGACATATTTCATTCAACGACCTTCCCAAGCAATTTCTCTGCAATCTCTGGCTCGAAAAATGGCCTTCTCTGTGCTCTGTGTCACTATGACAGTGACTGTGAGTGATGACGATTTCCACCACCTGTAACCCTACAAAAAGGAAATAAACATGTTAGTGAAAAATAGTGGGAGTGGAGGTGGATGCTATGGAGGCCTATGGAAGCAGTGGCGGGAATGGTGGATGGAGGTGAAACGAGTGAAAAATGATGTAGAATGGTTAAAGGAATGGCCTGATGAAGGTTTGGTGTGATAAGGGTCGTAGACTATCCAATCAGATATGGACATGGTGATCAACGTCCATGATTTATGAACGGAGGTGTTAGTAGTAAGTTAGGAGGAGAAACTAATACTTTAGTGTTGAAACACCAAAGTTTTAACTTTGGAAAAATACAAAGGAAATCGATAAAAATGAATGAAAGTCGGGCGTCTATGATGGTGGGACCCAGCGGGTGGAGGTCGATTAACTGTGAGCTGTTGGATCTCAAGAGGAGATCAACGGCGGGGATTTCCTGATGAAGTTAATAGGAAAGACTGATGAGAGAAAAATGGGCGGAGACGCGATGCAATGGGAGTCATCGATCTAGATCAATTGAACGGTCATGATCGAATTAGAATATCGCAATCGAGGGAGACAGAGGGTGACACTTTAAGAACTTCCGATTATCGATGGTGTGATTGAGTGTCAGCCGTCCGATCTGGAACAAGATCGACAGCGGAGATTAAATCAACGGGGAGAAAGACGGGTGCAATGAGCGGGGAGCGATGAAATCTGGACCGTTGGGTCCATGGGGATGTACGGTGGAGATTTAAAGGGGAAGTGGAGGTAAAAGGACCGATAAATTGAGCAGGAGAAAAGAGGACCATCGGATCAAACGGGATGGATGGCCAGGATCCAATCGGGAGTCGGTCCATCGGGGGGAACATGGAGTGTCGTATTAAAACTTTGCGATTGGCGATTGGAGCGGCGATGTAATGGCCGTTGGATTTAAAGGGGAATCAACGGTGGAGATCGCAATTGGAGGTTGACAAAGGGATGAGGCGGATGCGGTGTGGAGTCAGCGCTGGCCGTTAGATATGTATGGATCAACAGTTGACATTGCAGCGCAGGCCAATGAAACGAATAAATCTCGCATCGGAAGTTTTGAATTCACAAGGGAAAAAATGTTCACAACCAATATTCCGATTGCGATTAGCGATGATGCGGGACAACACAGGTTGTTAGATTATCCAAGGGATCAATGGTGGAGATTTCGGCAGAGGTCTGCGGAACAAAAACAATCGCATCGGAAAATTTCATTCTATTAAAGAAATGCACTCCCGGACAATCCTCCGATTGCGATTAGTGTCCGAGGCTTTAGCGCCTGGTCTCGAGCGCGGGTCATATGTGGGGAATGGTTGAGGGGCTTAGCCTAAAGGGGCTTATGCCTAATATAAGGTAAAAGTGGGTTTTTTAGGCTGAAAACAATGTTTTTGAGGCCTAAACAGAGGTTCCGGTAAGGGGAAAAAAGGGTCTAAAATCAAATGAAGGGATTTCACATGATTTTTTAAAAGGGAATTGATGGCTTAGAAGACTCTAGGAAGGGGTTTTGGGGGTTTAAAAAGGGTAAAATTTGAGAAGGGAAAAAGGGTTCAAAATGGGAAATTTGCAGGGATAAAGGAAGTAGATGGAGACTTTCTGAGCATAATTTTTTCACAAACAGTGAGAATTTCTTGATGGAAACAACATTGAAGATCTTTTCCAAGGCAAAGGGCACACAGAGGTTTCAAGAATGAGATATTTTCAGAGGAAATGTATCTCTTGGAGGCTCAGAAAAGTATTTGGCCACCTGTTTGCTTGAAAAAAATTTATAGGTGGCTAACACTGGGTTCCTATGCCGATAACATGACCAGGGTTCAGGGCTAACACCCGGGCCCTCTCCACTAATACACAAACTTGTTAAATTCAAATTTAAATGGATTCCATTGTATCATAGGAACTAAAGCATAGGCGTGATAGTGGAGGCTAGAGTTTGAATACAGAAAGTCTAGCGGTTCGACCCCCGTCAAGGCCTTCAGGCCAAGCACAAAAAAATTGACCAATAATGGGGCTCCACCTGGAGGCCTCTGGTTGGGCCACATGGCAGCCTCCTATTGGGCCACGCAAACACCATGAACAAATCAAGTGATTCCATGACACACATATACATAGTTAACACATGGTGAGTTCCAGTTGGTATGCCATATGCCCAGGTGGAATGCTGACGTTATCATCACATTAGAAGTAGAGAATGCCTAGTCAGTAGCCCAGTCATCCCACCTACAAAATTTTTTGTTGTTGGTGAAAAACTTAAAAACATCATAAGTTTTTCATACAATGTCAGATTCAAGCGATTCAAGCGTCATTGGAATCGAGATGATGAAAAATGCAAATTGATGTTGGTTTTAGGAGATTCTAGCCACTTTAATTTTTTAACATTTTTTATATCTCTCGATCATACCTCCCCACTAGGAACTTTTGGACCCTAAAATTTTATCTTCTACTAGAAAACGAAATGAGGAAGAAGCTCATAATTTTTTTTCATGTCAATCCTTTCTACTATCTTCCAATTGGAGCCTTCAACCTCCAATCAAGGTACTGCACCTGTCCTCTACGTGAAGTCCTAATCTTCCTGTCAAGAATCAAGCCACAATTCTTCTAATCATTCAGGAATAAAAATTTCAATGGATGGAATTTGAACATTCTTGCCAAAACCATATTTCTTGGCCCAAAGAAACTTCATCTCGAAGTCTCTCCTTGTTGAAGACAAACTTGATTTTCCATATTGGAAATCAGAAGCAACTCAATGCTTTCGATGTGTTGATTCATACTTTTCTTTACTTTCCTCCAACTGTACTTGTACTCTAAGGTAAAATCGATGAATTTATTCAATGATACACTTGAATTTGTCCACATAAACATAGTCATATTCTTCACAATATTTATCAAATATTTCATTCACAAGCAAGCTTCATATTGAGACACTTGTATCGGTGAGTACATCACACAATTTTAGACATATTGGACAACATACAAATGTTCATCACAAAAATTCCTAAAACAATTGGACTCATTAAGAAGCCAACACAACATGAAATGTCAAAGAAATCACACTTGTTTCAAATAAGTTATTGTTTATGTATTCACTTTACAAATTACCCAAATAGGAATGTACAAGAAGTATTTAAAATTTTACAAAGAAAGAAAACTATACAAAACAATCTACCCAACCTTTTCCTATTCTAGGCTTAGGATTTCTCTTTTTGCACCCTCTTTTCTTCGAAGGTTGTATTAGGAACTACATCAATTTACTCTTTTCCACCTATATATTTCCTTGCAATGGATTGTAGGACCTCTTTTTCCTTCATAGAACGAATTTCTGGATGAAGTTTCCAACACCTTTCATTATGGTGCCCATTCATGTTACAATGGGTAAAAAATTACTTTGGCTTTCCCATCGAAAAGGAATTATTCAAACTAGGGAGAGGTTCTTCATGTTATATTCAAAGAATCTGTTACATTCTCTTGATCATCACTTTTTGTTTCTCACAATGAGCCCCACAATGGTCATTTGCATCACAATATGTGCAAGAAAACATGTCCCATAAATAATTAAAACAACCAATATTTTTAAAATTCCCATGACGCTTATACCTATCCCTTGGGCTATGAATTTGATGATGAGGACTGGACTTTTCATGTCCTTCAAATTATTCATATGTCTTTGGAGACAAATTCATATTATCGATACCATCATGGTGTGACATATCATCATTTGATGACTTCTTTGCCTCAAAAATTTTAGAACACTCTCCAAACCCTCCAGGACCATAACTCAATCCTTCATATCTTATTTTCTCCGTCACCTCGATAGTATTAGTGATACCTTGGTTATTTATTTTGAGGCCTTATCCTTCAAAACCCATCTGACTTAACAAATTCATACCAATGCCTTTAGTATACTTTTCAAAGGATGAAAAAGGTGTGTTATCAACATAAATTGAAGGAGTATAACTAGAGATGATAATTACCTCCTTTGATTTGTCACCCATATTTTTTGTTTCAAATGTTGGTGAAGAAGTATATGATGAATCAAGCCACCCAATTTTACCAATAGGAACATAAGGAGAATATTTTAGGTGCTGAAAAAAATTACAAGAACCATTCTCTACAGAAGGTCCATATCCTATGTTTGAACCATGCCCAAATATTTTCTTCATATTCGAGGAATTATTTGCTACTTCTAGAATGGAAATCTCACAAAAATGTTCCTCCAATGCATGTTGCAACTAAAGGTTCATTTTCCTCTTCTCCTCAAAAACTTCTAGTAATCTCGTCAGCTCAACATTCTCCATTCAAAGAGACAAGTTAATCTCCTCTATCTCTTGGAGAATTTCACACTTCAAATTATTCTGTAGCTTGGTCCTAACCAACTCTGATACTTCCTGATCTGAAAATGGAGCATAACTTCCCCTCTCAAAAATTAATTATTGTCTGACGCTTTGCAAGTAAATAAAATAGGTCTTAAATATTAACATGTTTTATAATCTCTTCGACGTGGTGAGTTAGTTTCCACATGAACTTTAAAAAGTAATATATTCACATAAAACTAAAAATGGAAAATATGAAGAGAAGAATACAAAATTTGATGATGAAGTTCACCTATCCTGGGCTATGTCTTCAGGCATGCTTCAACAACTAGACCACTCTACTAATGTCGGTGGAAAAAGAGTAAATGAAAATTGTTTGCAATTGAGTGGCTTGTTTCCCCTGCATGGAAATATTCTCCTGCAAGGAATTCTCACTCCCAAAGTATGATCCCCTATAGCAAGTCAAGAAAATGTCAACATGAAAAGGACTCACACATCAAGTCCTTGTACTCCACCTTAAAACCAAGTATAAAATGTACAACAAATCCAAATTGAAGTACTCAAAAGAGCTTCTCTAAAAAAAACATAATGAGAAAAAACAAAGAAGAGTTGCACCATATAAGTCACAATTGTTGCAGATAACATAATAAGGCTGCAAAACCCCTACAAGGTTCTCTCCATGATCAAAATTCCATGAAAACATCTTCCACTCATTGATTTTCTCTGGCACTAAAATACTCAATCCTGCAAAAATTACTTCGAAAAATTCTCCAATCAGAAAGCTGAGGCTACCAATGGATTTAGAATTCCCACGAACCCCTATTTGGGCTCTTCTTGGGCTCAAAAAGACCAAAAAATGATCAAGTTATGCCTCCTTGAACAATTTCTACTATTCATCCCTCATTTTGACAAAACCTTCTATCTTTATGAAATTGTTTTCCTTTAAACAGTTTGGGAGGTGAAAAATTCGCCCACAAATGGTGCATTTTATCACTTCATTAATTTTTCGAATAACTCCCTGAAAAAAAAAAACTAGGGCCATATGGTACATACAGCTTGGGGTTGGGGAAACCAATCTGCCCCCTTCAGCGCTGACTCCTTCCTTGTCGGGTTTGTTGTCACATTATCAGTGATTTGGTAGGGGGATGAGGCTAACTGCCCACCCCCGCCATATAGTTGCCCTATTTTTCGTCGTTGGTTCTACAAAGGTACACATGACTAGGGGTCAGCCTTAACAACCACTCCCGTCATACTCGGTTCCACGTCGGTCCTGTGACAACTATATCACCAAGAGTTTTAGTTGAATCCCCATCCTCACTCTAGTAGCACCCTCTGTATTAGCAGTGGTGGCATGGACTAGTTTGTGACTAGGGGCTGGGACTAGTACCTGACCCTCTCACTGTTTCTTTTCCAATCCAGGGTCCTGTCGTGGTAACATGACCGGGGGTAGGGCCCAATCCCTCTTGCCCAACACATAAACTTGTTAAATTCAAATATAAATTGGTTCCATTACATGGTAAGAACCAAGGCATATGCGTGACGGTGGAGGTCGACGTTTTTATGTGATATGTCCGAGGTTGAACCCCCACTGAGGACTTCGAGCCAAACAAAAAAAAATTGACCAATAATGAGGTGCCACATGGTAGCATCTGGATGGGCCACGTGGCAGCCTCCTATTGGGCCACCCAAACACCATGAACCAATCAAATGATGTCGCCACACACCTCTATGGAGTTAACACATGGCAAGTTTTAATTGTTCCACTATACGCCCAATTTCCATGCTAACATCATCATGACATCAATAGTACAGACTGCCTAGTCAACAACCTAGTCATCCCACCTGCAATTTTTTTTGCTATTGGTTAAAAACTTCATAACATCATAAATGTTTCATATGACGTTGGATTTAGGCAATTTAAACACCATTGGAATCAGGAAAAAATAAACTGCAACTTGATGTCGGTTTCAATAGTTTCTGTGCACTTTCATTTTTTAGCCTAATTTTGATCTACAAATTATGTACCATGCATGCAAGATCTAGTAAGGTAAATGACACATGCAAATCAATACCTATAATGAATTCCATTGTAGTCATTTGACTCTTCTCTTCCTTCTTTTATTGTTGCTTCTTTTTTCCTTATTTTATCTTCCCTTTTTTTCTTGATCCAATGCTAGAATGCACCAAGAATGACCTAAGTGTCCAAGAGTATTTGAGAGAGAGAGAGTAGAGAAAGACAACTCCAAAACTAAACTGACAAAAGGTACCAAATGATCCTCAGAAGCCTTTTTATTAATTAGGCCTCTATTTTTTTCATTTTCTATTATTTTTCCTTCATGTTCCTCTTCACATGAAACCTCTGATCTTTCACCTTCATTTTCTCCCAATTTCCATTATTTTCATAAATAAATTGCCAAAAATGCAATTTTTCCTTTTCAAAGCCTTTTCCGTTTCCTTTTTCAGTTTCCACTAACCATAATCAACCAAATGAACAACTACACTAGGATGTTTTTCCCAAAATCAAGCTTCGAATAAGTGTCCCATGACCTTTGTTATTATTTTTTCCTTTCTTAAATTTATTTATATGTATTTTTTACCAGGGTTGTTACAAAACCCTCCCCCTTAGGGGAACAATGTCCTCAGTGTTCATTGACACCTACAACAAACAAGACTACTGAAAACAAACATACTACACATGGAGCTTCATAACTTACCTCATTGCAGTATTTACAATGATCATCCTGTTGAGAAGAAAACCAACATGATAAAAATAACATGATGACAAGTGTAACGACATGACACCCATACCACTTATTGGAGCTTTATAACAAAACTCATGGAGATATTTACATCCAGATACATATATACATATACCAAAACATCACAGCAAAACATATTCCAAAAAAAATCGCTCAACCAATTAGTAGAGAAGGATACATAGCCCGCATATCATCAACTATCTCCCATGTAGCTTCATCGGACCCAAAGTGTTTCCACTTCACTTTAACCTGCTCAATTTCTCGGCTACAGAGCATGAACATCTTTCTATGAAAAATAAATTATTGTTCGAGCTAGAATTATCATTGTGGCTCCACCTGCAATACAGACCAGTCAATCACATGATTAACATATTTAACATACTTCTTAAGAAATGACACATAGAAAACATCATAGACTTTCATTTCTGGCGGAATTGCAATTAGATAGGCTACTGAACCAATCCTTTAACTAATCTTGAAAGGTCCACAAAACCGAGGTCCAACCTTGGCACATCATCCAATCCTCATGGAGCTCTTCTTGGGCTTCATGGGTAGGTACTCTTGTTCCCCATCCTAAAACTCCTTCAACATTTTATTCTAATATGCATAAATTTTCTTCCTATATTGTTCTTCCTTTAGATTCTTCCTGATTATTTGCATTTCCTATTCCATCTCTGCCAATATTTTCAGTCTTGTCAACACCCTATTCAGTGGATCACTCCAACTAATGGGAGAATTATAATTTTTCCCATAGAGTGCCTTGAATGGAATCATCCTCAGTGACTCCTGATACCCATTGTTATAAGAAAGCTCAACCAATAGAAGGTACCCCTCCCATCTGTTCTATTGATGCATCACATACATTGTCACATTGTCCTCCAGGATCATGTTGACCCTCTCTATCTGTCTATGGATGATAATTTGTGCTGAACGCCAACTCTATCCCCAAACCTGTGAAAAACTTCTTCTAAAACTTGGAAGTGAACTTATCATCCCTATTTGAAACAATCCTCCTCGAAATACCATGAGACCTCACTACATCTATAATTAATACCTTTTGTACATCATTAACTAAATAAGTAGAATTCAATGGAATGAAGTGCACCACCTTTGTTAACCTGTCTACAAAAACCATGATGGAATCATGCTATATAGATGTCCTCAAAAAACCTGTGATTAAATCCATGGAATTTCCCTCCCACTTCCACTATGGAATCAGAATCGGTTGTAGTAGTCCACCCAGATGCTTACATTCTTCTCTCACCTGTTGACATCCAAAGCATCTAGACACAAACTCTACCACATCCTTCTTCAAATTTGGCCAATTATAAAACTGCTTCACTATTTTAGAGTGTAAACTTCTATGATATGTATCACTGTTGCCAATGTCTTATGGTATCGTGGGTAACCTGAATACATTTTTCATGAAACTCTCGCAAGATTGTCTTCTTGATCTCACTGTCATTGGACACATATATCTTGTCCCTAAAACTGACCAAACCATATGTTGCAAGACAATAGTCCACATCCTAATCACTTGGATCCTATTGAAACCCGTGCATAAGATCCATATACATATCATCTTTCTCTCTTTCCTATGAGATCCAATCATGTAAGTATGTCCCATAAGAACTCATAGCTGCTATATGATTCACCTATACTCTCCTTCTAAGATCATTTTCAACCCTTTTCTATTTACCTTTATTGTACCTGATCTCAAAGTCGAACTCACTGATCGTGTCCAACCGTATAGCTTTACTGACATTCATATTCAATTGGTCAAATATATACCTCAATCCACTATGATCACTCATCAATACAAACATCCCACCAAGAAGATAGTGCCTCCACATATTCAATGCATGGATAATCGTTCCCAACTCAAGATCATGTGTCAGATAATTCTCCTCGTGCGGATTTGGTTTCCTTGATTCATAACATACCATCCATCCTTCCTAAATAAGGACTCCATCAAGTTTGCAAGCATACGTACACA
Organism: Pinus albicaulis; assembly: GCA_034641835.2. Lineage (NCBI taxonomy): Eukaryota > Viridiplantae > Streptophyta > Pinopsida > Pinales > Pinaceae > Pinus > Pinus albicaulis. Next base: position 961,308,186 of record CM076584.1, read on the forward strand.
CCAAAAATTCTTTGTTCGGATCTGCAATATTTAACACGAGAATTCTTCAAAAACTACTTCAATTGCTCAAAACTGATTGCGCATTACTCTGTCCATTAATGTTTCTTACCTTGCCTTTGTTGTGATGTTATAGGATATGTAATCTGAGAGAAGTTCTTGATGAATCCCATATAGTAACTTGTTAGTCCCATGAATAATCTTACCTCATCCACATTTCTAGTAGTTTCCCCATTAGAGAAATTTTGAGGTCTAAAATGGGCCCCCTAAGAAATCTCTACAAGCAAAATAAAGTTTATAAGAACTAATAGGATTCAAGATGATGATGTCAATCATGGGGGGGTGATTCACCATTTTTGGAGTAAAAACATAAAAAATAAAAATAATAAAATAAAATAATAAAACTACTTTTTCAACTCATATTTTCAACTTATCTCCCTAAAAGTTTACTTAAATTTCAAGTGGGAGTATTCATTTGATGCAAAATTTAATTCCTCATCCACAAAGTGCCCATATTTCATACTTTCGATGGACCCCGCTACATGAAAAAATGTGATTGCAATCACATTTTTCATGTATTTCTCATCTTTTGTGTAGCAGGTTCCATCAAAAGTATGAAACATGGATACTCCTTGGATGATGAATCAAATTCTACATCCAACGAGTGTTTCCACTCAAAATTTGATTAAACCCAAAGGGAGATAAGTTGAAAGTACGAGTTGAAAAAATAGTTTATTTTTCCATCTAATTTTGATGATGTAATCTAATATTATTATTTTTTTTCCACTATTATTTTATAATTTCCTTAGGAGGCCCATTTTAGACCTAAAAATTCCCCCAATGACTCCATGGTAGCCCTTATATTTTCTGGATCCACTGCTATACCTTTCTTGGAGACCACATGCCCCAAGTAATGTACCTTTTTTTGAAAGAAATTGTATTTGCTAAGCTTGGCATACGACTGACGCTCTCTTAGCCATCTCAACATTGTTGCTAAGTGTTCATCATGCTCTTCCTTATGCATATAATATATCAATATGTCATCAATTAATACAATAAAAAATGTGTCTAGACAAGGACGCATCACACTATTCATCAAGCACATAAAGGTAGATGGAGCATTAGTCATACCAAATGGAACTAAAACAAACTCATAATGACCATGCTTGGTCCAGAAAGTTTTCTTATAAATGTCCTCTTCTTTGATGCGTACCTGATAATATCCTTATCTAAAATAAATCTTCGAGAACATTATTTCTCCCTTCAATTGATAAAACAAGTCATCAATCCTCTGAAATGGATACCTTTTCTTGATGGTTACCTTGTTAACTTCCCTGTAATCAATGCATATCCTAATAGGAGCATCCTTCTTCTTGAAAAACAACACTGGTGCACCCCATGGTAATACACTTGTCCAAATTTATCCCTTGCCAAGAATTTCCTTGAACTGCAACTCCAACTCTACTAACTCTGGAGAGATCATATTGTACAGTTCCTTTGATGTTGGTGATTCCCCTAGTACCAAATCAACAGAAAAGTCTACTTCTCTATGAGGCGAAAACTCTAAAATCTCTGCAGGAAATACATCCTAAAACTACTGTAGAACCTAATAATACTAATAATAAAAATAAAAAGAATAAATAAATAGTATAATATAATATTATTAAAATAAAAAGTAAATAAATAATAAGTCAATAACAGTAAATACATAATGAATAATAAATAGAATAATAATAAATGAATAAAAATAATAATAAATAATAAACTAGAGTTCTAAATAAAAATATATAAAAGTAAACTATAAGAATAGTAAAAATAAGTGAAGTTAACAAAAGTAAAAAAAGAATAAAATAAGAAAGAGTTGGACTAAGAAAACTATAACAATACTAAAAATAAGTTGCCAAAAAGTAAAATGGAATAAAATAAGAAAGAGTGAAATTAAGAGAAACATTGAATTAAGTAAAACTTAAAATAAAGAAATAAACGTTTCATGTTGACACTGGGAATGTGTGCATGCGGTCCCTTCCATTGTTTGGTCTATTTAATAGGCGTTGAGGAAGATGAGATTCATCATTCCTTCATCAATTCTCTTGGGACAAAGGTGTATTGACACAAAGGATTCCTTGGCAGTAGTACGTTGATTGAGGGCTCGATGGTGGCCAGTTTTAGAAAGCTTACGTGCAATTGAGCCTACGGTTGGGTGGAGAGTTGTCTCCAAAACGTTTTTGTGGTTAGTGAGATACAATAGAGTTCAACTTCAGAGTCTCAAGTAAGAATATCGTCGTTACAGGTAAGTCGTCTTTGCTCGTGTTTTTGAAATTTCTATACTAATTAGTTTAATAGTTTTTGTGTTAATTATTAATTTCATATTTGATATAATTAGTAGCATGATAAATTTTGGGGTTGTTACAATATGTGCAACTTTCATTTCCTTTGTATATGGATTTCCATTTCCACTATCTTGAGATCATCCAGTCCAAGTTTTGAGCTCATCCTATATGAGCATATCTTTCGTATATGTGCATATATTCCATAAATGAGCATATCTTAAATATACACACATATATTTCGCATATGCGAAACTTCCGTATATGCGTATATATTTTGCATATGTGAAACTTCCCTATATGCACATATATTTTGTACATGCAGATATCTTTTGTATATATGGAAGTTGCGTATATATGGAGGATATGTGCATATATTGAAAATACACATATACAAAGGATATGTGCATATATGGAAGATACACATATATGTAGTATATATGCATACATGGATGTTGCACATATTAAAAATATATCTTAGTTGCACATATACACATATATGAAAGATATGCGCATATACAAAATTTGCAGATATACGCATATATGAAAGATATCATATGCAATGAATATCAGACATTTCTCCTTGGAAATGTATGCCCCCTTGCCTAAATTATTCCTTCCTCTACATCTTCGGTCACCTCTTCCTCTAGAAGAATCTTGCGCATTATTATTCTCTTTCTGTGCAAGGTGCACAACTCCTTCAGAAGACTAAGGAGAAAAGGTTGAGAATCTAAGGAAATCTTCTATAGGCGGTGGAACCACCAAACGTAGTGGCATCCCATAAATTTGGTGACAGGGCTGTTGGGTGGTTGTTTGGCCCAATCAAATGAAACCACGTGGCACATAACTAGAAGCCAAATGGGCCATATCCGACCCATGGAAGATTTAATGATTAACTAGTATAAATTCAACAAAGTTAGCACACAATTATGAAAATGGTTCAACAAATATTTTAAATGTTTTGTTTTTAATATGAAATGGGGGTTTGCAGGATGATCATATATCTATTATGGGGTAATGGATTTTGTTGAAAATAATTTTGTTGAAAAAGAGAAGGGACAGATATTTAAATTTTGTGTGAATTCCATATATGCACATCTTTCGTGCATGAAGAAATTTTTTTCATATACAGAAGATATGCACATATACGGAATATGTATGCATTTATGAAAGATATATGCATGTACATAATACATATGCATATAAGGAAGTTGTGTAGAGCTCCAATGTCTATATATGTGCATTTTTTCCATATATTCACAACTTCCATATATGTGCATGTCTTCCGTATATGTGCTTCATCCGCATATACACTTCTTTAGTATAGTCACTGAAGATATGTGCATATGGTGGTTGTCATATACGCTTATATGGAAGATATGTCTATATAAGTAAGTTGAGAAATAATAGGAGATATGTGCATATACAAAAGTTATGTGCATGTCCATATATGCAAAAATTTTATATATGCACATATATTTGGTATATACACAACTTCTGTATATGTGCATATCTTTTGTATATGGACATATACAGAAGTTGTGCATATACATAATAAATACACATATACGAAAGATATGAGTTGCATATGCACATATTTAAAACATGTGGATGTCTTCTATATATGTACAATTTCCATATAATATGCACATGTCTTCCATATATGTGTTTCTTATGTATATGCGCATCTCTTCCATATATACACGCTTCTTCTGTATAGGTGAATATACAAAAGATGTACATATATGGAAAATATGCGATACAGAAGATGCACATATATAAAAGTTATGTGACTTCCGTATATGCACATCATTCGTACATGCACAACTTCTATATATGAGCATATCTTGTGTATATTCACAAATTCCATATATCTGCATATCTTCTGTAAATGCATGCATATATTTTGTATATATAGATATCTTTTGTATATCTGAAACTTTTTTATATGAATATATCTTCTGTATATGTGCATGTCCATATAATCACAAATTTTGTACATGTGCATATACAAAAATGCATAACCTCTTTATATGTTCATATCTTCCGTATATGTGCATATATTTTGTATATGCACATATACGATGCGCATATATGAAATAAATGTGCATATATAAAAGATACACATATACAAAAAATATGCACATTTAAAAAAGTTATGCATATACAAAGATACACATATATGGAGGATATGCACATATATATAAGATATGCATATTCGGAGGATATGCGCATATGCAAAAGTATCACATATATATAGATTTTTGTGTATGCATACTATGGAATTTGCGCATATACAAAATATATGTGCATATACGAAAGATATGTGCAACTTCCAAATATACACAAAGTATATATATGTGCATATACAGAAGTTGTGCGCAAATTCAACCTCCATATATACTCAACCTTGGTAACTACATAACATGTAAGTAAGTATAACATGTTAATTTCTAGATTATTGATTTTTGTGAAGCTGATAGAGGTAACTTGTCACTTAATGTTTTAGGGAAAATCACCCTAGAGGTTTGTTGGGTTAAAACCTCCCACCAGCAAAGGGAGGCATGCTACTCAAGAAGGACTCACACAACCATATATGTTCATGAAAAACTAAGTAGAGCGGATCGAGGAACTTACCCGTAGGTCCTACAGTTGAAGCTGCATCCCGCGGGGTCCAAACCTCCCAAAGAACCCTTCTTCCTTCTTAACTCGAAAGACAAGAAGAAACAAGCACGAAGAACCTGGTTGTACATCATATATCTACTCTAAATGTTAGTGAAATCCATGTGCAACATTAGATAAACCATAATAAATGCTTAAATAACAACATTCTCATATATGCAAGCGAACACTAACACGTATATTTCTGGAAACAAGATGGTTCTTTTGTATTATAAATAGCATGTACGTAAATAACGAGTGGAGAGATCACTTGAATCCTTCCACGATCTTCGAGCAGACCGTCGTCCGGATCCGTCCCACCCTTTGCCTCGCTAAGATTCCTTCCAAATCGGTGCATACGAGATGACATATAAAGAGATGAGCATCTCCGTAGAAACAAGGGTTTCCGTAATGAATCGAAGTGCAGGGAGGCACGGGAATTCAGCACTTGGATAGAGGATTCCAACTGAGTATAATATCAATAATTTCTCTCTCCCTTAGGGGCTATGCACATGAGGGGGCTTTATATACTCCTCAAAGTAGTTTCATGATTGGAAACGCTTAAACAGTGCTAGGGTGGTTGAGCTACCGGAGTAACCATCAACCCAACTTGAAAATAGGGATTTTTTATATATATTTTTAATGATTTTAATGGCATACGCGAAAAGTACATGTGACTACGCGTATACACGTGGAAAAAGTCTAGGCATAACCGTGTATGGGGATTTTAACACTCGTTTTTTAGTGACTTTTGTCCAAGTCTCAGTAGGGAATGGGTGCCCAAAGCCATAAAAGCAATCATGAATCATATGAAGGTGAGAAATGATGCTATAACACCTAAACAAAAATTTTTCATATTAAAATTGAGTTTGTAATGACTCAATATCAATTTTTTTTTATAATTTTGAGATATGGTAGGGTGATATTATTTTCTAAGTTTTTTTATACACTTACCATACATGTTTCTTCCTTTTACTAGTGTAAATTTTCTTTGGTGCACTCTCACTATGCTTATTTCTTACTCAGTATTCTCACCATACATACCTTTTGGGTTCTTATTCCCACATGTCTCAAACATATCTTATACATTTCTTCTATTCTCACCATTCATGTTAGGTCACTATATTACTAGTGGAGTCCCTTATTATTGTTAGTGTAGCCCCTTATTGTTATTTTTGTACCACGTAACCCCCCATATTGTTATTATTGTGTCCTTACATTATTATTGTTAGGTTGGTTAGGATTATATTGTGACCTCATGGACTCTTATATATAGAAGAAAGTTTTTTCATTTGTATCATCCAAGAAATTTTCATTTATGTAATGTAAAGGAGTTTGCCCCATCGAAATGGCTTATTTCTAAGGCGTTGATCTCTCTTTTTCTTCTATTTTTGGAGTCAGGTTTCATAAAATTTTGTATCGTAGATTTGGATTCTAGTGTTTCTTTGCTCCAAACAAAGGTCATCGTGGAATGTTTTTTCATATGAAGGTTCGAAAGATCGAATTTGTATCACGTGAAGCTCGAAATCCTAAGGAAATTTGTGTAAAATTTCAGATCTTTGTTCGCAATATTTTCGTAGATATGATCTCTCGGGAAGTTAGGGTTTTGGCAAGCTCCCAAATTTCATATAAAAGAGGTGACCTTGGGAAAATTTCCATAACTCTCTCTAAGCATCGGATTGGAATTCTATAAACAATGGTTGGAAGTACACAAATTGTAGCTTCCTATATATCAACTTCAGTAGCCGAAGGATGAAACATTGACACATGGCACGCCGTAGAAATTCGCTCTACATAACAAGTGTATAATTATTTCATTGTGGGTGATTGGGCATAAAATTTTTCTTGAAGCTTCCAAATCAGGTCAGACCTATCACATCTAAAAGAATATTCAAAGGGCTAATACAAGACCCGAATTTTTAGATATTGAAGATTCAAAATCGTAGAGATAAGTCGGTTTCAATATCGAGCTCCTCAAAATCAAGAAAAAATGTGTGTATTTTTTTTCAAATTGCATGAGTCTAGTCCGAAAAATCATCTTGAAGTGATTCCAAGGGTATATTAAAGCATAGATACTAGTATTTGGTTTTTAAAAATTCTCGAAAAAATAATTCAACACCCATTAAGCTCCTCAAAATACCCTACTAAGTGACTCATGAATATGAAGAAGTCCAACATGATAAGTATCAAAAAATTACAAGAGCAAGTGAACCAAATTCTCGCTCTCGCAAAGAGCAACAAAAAATGAAATGGAAGTTTTGAAGAAAGGCATGGAAGCTAATATGGATGGTTTGAAGGAGGGCATTGAAGCCAATAATATGGATGGTTTGAAAAAAAGGCATGAAAGATAATATGCATTAGGGAATTTTGAGGTCCAAAATGGGCCTCCTAAGAAAATCAGTACAACCAAATAAACTTTATAACAACCAATATTAGGATTCAAGATGATGATGTCAACCATGGAGGATGATTCACCATTTTTGGAGTAAAAAAATTAAAAAGATTAAAAAAATAATAAAATAATAAAACTACTTTCTTCAACTTGTATTTTCAACTTATCGCCCTAAGATTTTACTCAAATTTCGAGTAAGAGTACTCATGTTGGATGCAAAATTTAATTCCTCATCCAAGGAGTACCTGTGTTGCATACTTTTTGATGGAACCTATCGTTATTGCCTAAATATACCTCGGTCGAAGTGAAGGAAGCGAGTTCGGGGTAACATCAAACCACGCTCGGCTCAGTAGCTAGCTCTACACGAGACAGAGAGAGCTCGCTCTCTCGCGGGTCAATCTCGTGAAAAGTATTTCAATGGGGCTTGAGATGACTGAAACAACTAACTAATTTTAGGCTAGATATACAAATAGGAGGTTTGTTTTGATTTTTTGGGGAGTTTTGTTGGAAAAAAGGGAAAGACATATTTTGGGCTTTGGGGATGAGGCCAAATTCTTGCAGAGTTCAAGTCAGCGTGGGAAGGCAATGGATTTGATGTCTTAGATTTAATGAATGGATAGAAAAAGACTGCTGAGGAGTTGAAGAGGGCAAGAGAGGTACGCAAGGGTCGATCTTCAAATAGATGAAAACATATATAAAACTAAACACAAAGTTTAAGAGCGGAAGCACTCAAATAAATTAATGAGATTCTACCTTAGCTTACTCATTTGTTTAATTTTTAGAAGCAAAGAGAAGAGGGAAATGGCATATAGTAAAAAATTAATGAAACTTACAATTACATGGAGAAAAAACATCATCAAAACTCGGAGCCACAACGGATCCCAACAAGAGCTGCAGCAAAAACCCCCAGTCTTTACTTCAAGCAAAAAGTCGAAATGAATATACAATGAGGTGCCCAACTATTCCCAAGAGTCCAACCCCGAAATGACTCAGAAAACATATAATATAGACCATCCTAACCCTTCCCATGCCTCTAGGGGTCAAGCTCATCCTTCTAGTGAGTTGTTTCAACCAATTCTCAAACTAGGAACTCAAGAAATCTAGGCAATCAAACAACTTGCCTCTATATGGTAGGAAAACTCCGATTCATTCATTTAATTTTCACTTTTTAGTGAATGAATCCTCTAGGAACAAGTAAAAATGTGCCAAATTTACATCATATTCATGAAATTACATCAAGGTAGATCAATAGTTACATCAAAAAGTAGAAACTAGTCAAAAAGTCAAAGTAAATCTCGACCCTCAAAGAGTGAAAAATAGGCCAAAATTCTCTATGCGCGCGCTCAAAATCTCTATGCTGCAATTTTGGGAGCTGATTTTGAGGGCACTTCCTAAAGTCCAAATTGACCTTATGATGAGCCTAGAACAAATCCCTACCCGTCTAATTTCCAACCCAAGTGGAATTTCTGGATTTGGTGTCCATTTTCCCCTCCAAAACTTCAATCTCCCAAGACGTTGGTTCCCGTGTGTGCAAAAAGTGGCGAGAAAGAGCCATTTTCAAGGTGTTTTTCGACCCTTTAGGCCACCCCTAATTTGAGCTAGAAATCATTAGGGCCATTCTGAGCATGCATAATTTTTTACAACAAAATCCAAAAATTTAAATTTTTCTCCAGAAAATCTCTCAAACGTAAAGCGTCGCGCAAGGTGGCGCTATGCGTTGGAGCAGAAAATACGTTTGTGACCAAAAACTCAAATCGATTGACAAATTTTCTCCAAATTGCTGAAATTTTGGAGTGAAGGTCCCTCATCAAGTGCCATGCTCAGCCAAAGAAGCTTCAGACCAAGATTTGAAGTGGATCGGGCCTTTCTCGAGCATTTCATTGCCCTCCTTAGCCTCGCCTTTAGGGATCTTGATCTCGCTTTTGTCAAACATGTGTCTGCAGACCCAATAGTGATCTTCATATGTCTAAGCACGTCCTTGTCCTTTTTTTCCTTTGACAATAATTTCTCGAGAATGAATGTTGACTCTCGTAAGCCAAATCTCCCGCTCAAAGGGTGTCATGTCACCTGGTCTTTTTCGGGCCAATTCCCGGTCTTCACGGATTTTCTGCAACTCCATGAGTGTCTGCTCATCCTCCAATTGTTTATTATGATGCTCCAAGTAGTTTATAACCCACTGAGCTCTCTGCAATTTCTCGGTCAATGTGTCAATCTCATCTTTCTGCTCCTGGATGGTCTCTCTCATCTTTGAGCTAGGAGAGCTCAAATCAACATCAATGAGTGTAAAATCAGTGTCTTGGCCTCCTGAAGGGCCCTCATCCTGCATAGGCCTCTTGCCTCTGTCCTGTCCCTGTACCTGTGCTGATGTCGAAGGTGAGACCCTTCCACCCCAAGTGGAGATATTACTCACGCTGCTGATGAAGGTAACGAGACCCCTTCCACCCCAGGTGGAGATAGTACTCGTCGTGCTGCTGAAAATAAGGCTCTGGTGCCTCTCTGATAGGTGACACATACTAGAACACTGATAGGCTCTATCTCAGGACCCTCAAATTGATGTGAAGGCTCACCCGCATCATGAAAAATATCTGGAGGAGGCTGAGGGGCTGTAAAGAAGTCACGGGAAATGAACTCCTCCCATGCAATGCCCCACAATCCAAGCTGATGTACCACTATGATCTTGATGAGCGCATAATGATAAATGATGTTATGCTGCCGCTCGGGAGTCTTCCTCTGCATAAGAGTAGTCATCCTCTCTATGTTTCGACACATGAAATATGGAATGCTCATCATCCTCACTCCCATGAAATGCATCAATAATCGGATATGGTAAGCATAAAGGCGTGAGAACCGGCCCTCACATCTGAAGTACCTAATGATGAGTCTCATCAATGGTGCATAAGATTCCTTCAGAAACTGGAATGGGAATACCCTGCTGAGCTGTCTCATATAGCCAGGCCTGATGTATGGCTCATAATAACTTTGTCTAGTTGCTGTCTCTTGTTCCACTGTTCACCTACATTCGGTATTCCTGTTGCCTGAGAAATGGTTTCTGGTGTCAAGGTGAAATTTAAACCAGCGAGGGTAACCTGACCATCTCGCAAATGTAACACAAAAAAGCGAACCAACTCCTGATGATGTTGAGTTTGAGCAATCATCTCACAATACTGAAAGCATGACTATTGTTGAAAGCAAGCCATTGCAAGTGGGCAGGCCTGCAACTGAGTCAATGAGGTGGGCTCTTCTCTGACGTATCTACCCCATTTACGAGGCCTTCTCAGTGCATGAAGCTCTGTGGTAGAGTCACTGTTTTTATCATATGATGAATTTGTGTCTGTCTCCATTGGTGTTTGCAAGGTATATGACAAGTGTATGTTTGGTTTGAAAGTGAGGAATTGGTGTTTTGTTTTCAATGCCAAATATGCCCAAGAGAAATAAGGAATTGTGAGGAATATGGGACAGTGGGAAAAGTGGACTGTGGAGTTTGTCAAGTGAGATTTGAAATGTGTTAACAGTCACTTGACTGTGTTTAGGGATGTGGGGTTTGGGAATTTGCTACAAATGATATGGGAGAGGGAAAATGGTAGGAAATGGTAGGGTTTAGAAATAGTAAAAATCGGGACAAGTGATATGAGTGATTGTGGAATATAGCGGAATAGGAATGGACTGTAGTTATAGTAGAACTGTGGACGAAAGGGAAAATATGGTGGCATATGACAGGGGTTCAGTACCAAAACCAAATTTTAAAAATTCAAATATAAACCCTATGCAGCAGCCTTTGTCAAAAAGATAGGGTTTATGTTTACACCATTCAAATTCTCCAACCAACCTTTGAAACAACACTAAACACTGATAATGGAAATTTCACAATCTTGTGAACTTACTTGGAGCAAATAATTTGAGTCGTTTCGGAAATTTGATGAAGAAATGGTGAGAATCTGCTTTGGAGACTCTGTGCGCCGCGCACAAACCCAGTGCGCCACACCTCCTGGATGCGCCGCGACAATGCAATTCTGCACAGTGAAAATTGGCCCAATGCACCGCGCGGTCTATGTGCACCGCGCCTTCCTCCCGATGCATCGCGCACTGTTCTCCAACACACAGTCCATCTTAACACATGATTTCTCTCTTCCAAGATTTTGCTTTGGGTCTTTGACAACTTCTTGTTTGAAAATGACATTTGAATGATGAAAATATCTCTTATAGTCATGGCTTTGATTTTTGTTTTGCAAAAACCCACTTTCTTATGTTTAAAATTGGCACTTTTCACTTTTTTAATGTAAACTTTGATTTTCTTGTTTCCATTTGATTTTTTGGCTGAAATGATGGCTCCTTTGTCAATTTGTTTTTTGCGAGGATGAATGGCATGTTTTGGCAAAGGCAACCGAACTTAACCTTGAGGAATCGACAACTAAATTTTTTTTTGAAAATATACATGGTATTTATTACAAAGGACAAAATGATGATTATCATGATCAATCATTATTGATGATGAAAATTTTGAAATAGAAACTTATTTCGAACCTCCCTCTGGCCTGCTGGCATTATTGGACACTTTGAAGACGAAATTTGCGAAACCCTAGACCTAAAAAGACCTAAAACCCTAAAATGACTCTTTTTTGACCAAGAGGCCAAAACATGACTATGAATGACTTTAAAATTGATTTGATGAATAGACCTAAGCCATCAGGATAAGGCATGAGGGGTATGAGTGACAAGGCCCTTCCGTCAGATGATGGCATGCCCCTAACGGAATGCAATTGAATGAACTGAATGAGACAACTAAAAATGAAATGCAATAAGAGAAATGATCTTTGACGGAGGGATGAAAAGACCGACTCTAACATTGGCTCCAATGGGGATGGTAGCTCTTGGGAGGTGCCAAGAATGGCAGATCTCTCGGAGAGATAGACAGTGCCTTCGTCCATTGGGCTATGGAATCATTGACTTGAAAAAACTCTTGACTCAATTTATTGACTGAAACTTGACTCAAATCGATTCAATTTTAAAATTGAAATGACTAAAAACTGGCTCGACAAACTGAAACCAAAGCTAAAATCCTTCTTCAGAATTATAGTCTTCACTTCGGGCCCCAGACTGAAGAAAAGATCACAGCACACACTTGCAATGAAACTGAAATAAAATGGTATGTACAATGACAATGTAAACTGCAGTAAACATCTCAAAAATGATACCGCTTGAGCAGCCGACCATTGACCGGCCCTCCTGGACAATCTTCCCCGTTCATCTCCTTCAGAAGAAATGCATTCTGACCACGATATGCAAAAATATTAAAGGGACCTTTCTAGAGATTTTCAAACTTACCGTGCTTACCTTTGTCCTCATTCCTTGCGTCCCACTTCAGCACCACTTCCTCCAATTGGAATTTGTCTGCCTTCGCTTTTCTGTCATAAATTTTCTTAATTCTCTCCTGCAACTTAAATGTGTTTTGGAAAACTTCTTCTCTCGTTTGCTGCAAATGAATCATCTGATTTATTCTTCTTTGCATATGGCTTTCTTCATTGCCATCTTCCTGAAGAAGCTTGACCACCGGAATAGCAAGGGAGGTAGGAAACACCGTGTCCACTCCATATACCAACTCAAAAGGAGACATACCAATGGATTTTTTCTAACTCACCCAATCTGCCCATAGTGCATTGACCAACTTCTTATGCCAACTCTTCTTGTTTATTTCCAGCAACTTTTTAATGATATTGACCAAAGATTTGTTGGAAGACTCCGCCAATCCATTTCCTTGTGGATGATAGGCGTTTGAATGTCCCAAAATGATTTTATACTTGTCACAAAACTCAATCATCTTTTTTGATTTGAAAGTTGCTGCGTTATCAGTGATTATCTTATTCGAGCAACCAAAGCGAGACAAAATGTTATTCTCAAGGAAAGAAATGATTACCGAATCCGTAGCTTGCCTGGTGGGAACTTCTTAAATCCATTTCATGAAATAATCTGTCGCCGTGAGGATCCACTTGTTCTGAGTTGAAGAAGGAGGATGGATCTCCCCAATGAAATCCAAACCCCACTACTGAAAAGGGGCGCTTACCTCAATGGGCTTAAGCGGCAAAGGCTGTAATTTCTGTCTTCCTTCAAAAATCTGGCACTCATGGTAGCTTTTGACAGTCTTATACACATCAGTAAACAATGTCGGCCAATAGTATCCCACTCTCAAAATCTTATTAGCTGTTGTTTTCCAAAACAGGTGATCGCCACAATCTCCTTTATGAAAATCCTCCATAACCCGCTTTGCTTCTTCTTCCACCAAACAATTCAAAAAAACACCACCAGGATCTTTCCAATAAAGTGAAGAATTCAAAATACAAAATTTTGCAGCCTTCAATTTCAAAGTTCTACCTTTGTTTTTAGTCATGCCGGGTGGTGGTGACAAATTTTGAAGAACATACACAATATCTGAATACACGGAGAAGTAACAAAAATTTCTGATACCTGAAGTGGCATATTCTCCTCATCCTCATCAGACATAGCAACAATCAGATTTATGTCTAGTGCATGCAAATTCGATTCAGCCATAAGCTTCGCTAGCCCCTATCCTTTGATAAGCTTCGTGGGCTTTATCTCCACATCATACTCTAGCAAAGCTGCAATCCACTTGCCTCGTCTTCCTTCCGGATCAGTTTGTACTAAAACATCTTTCACGACAGCGTTAGGAACATAAGCCAAAATATGAGAGTGCAGAATGTATACCCGAAAATCCTTTAATGCTTTTACCAATGCCAGAGCTTGCTTCTCAATGATGTTATATTTCAAGGTTGCACCTCTTATTGTTCGACTGAAAAAAGCTATTGGCTTCTCATGCTCATCTCTTTTCGGCATTAACACAGCTGCCATGGTATGCTCCGAAGCAAATGAAAACAAAATAAAATCTTGGGTGTAATCCGGGCTGATTAAAACTGGAGCTGAAGATAGTGCCAACTTCACCAAATTAAAGGACTTTATAGCCTCTTCAGTCCACTTCACTTGGCTGTCTTTTTTAAGCATGTTTGTAATCTCTCTTATATGTTCAGCAAGATTAGGTACAAAGCGGCGTAAAAAGTTCATCTTACCATTAAAAGACTGAATCTCCTTCTTGTTCCTGGGAGGGTCAATTTGTTGAATTGCTTCTACACGTGCTAGATCAATACGAATGCCATCTTTTGAAATAATGTGACCAAGTAGTTTGCCCTCATCCATGGAAAACAAGCTCTTCTTCAGATTAAGTGACACACCATATTTTCTGCACTTTTGAAAGACAACTTTCAAGTGATACATATGCTCTTCATCTGAATTGGAAAAGACCGTCAAATCATCAAGGTATATGACAAGAAAAACATCCTTCTCATTTGCAAAATCCATTTCCATCGCCCGCTGAAATATTGCACCGGCATTCTTTAAACCAAATTCCATCTTGGCATAGTGGAAAGTTCCCTACGGAGTGGTGAACGCTGTTTTGTCTCGGTCGTCCTCATGGACCAAAATTTGGTTATACCCAGAGTAACCATCGAGTAGTGACATACAAGATTCTCCAACAACTCGCTGAAGTATATGATCCATTTTGGGCAATGGATAATTGTCCTTCAATGACACCTCGTTCAGATTTCGGAAATCAATGCACAACTGAATCTCACCTGTCTTTTTCCGCACTGGCACCAAATTGGAAATCCAATCAGAAAATATGATGGGAACAATGATTCCTGCTTTGTACAACCTGTTTACCTCCTTCTCAATTGATGGTAGCAACTTCGGGTTGATTCTTCTTAGCTTTTGTCTGAAAGGCTTCTGATTAGGCTTGATTGGAATGGTGTGCTGAATTATATTCGTATCATACGTCTTCAAGTCTGAATAATCCCAAGAAAACACATCAGCAAAAGAGAAAAAAAAACTGATATATTTATCCTTTACCTCTGGTGACAATGCTTTTGAAAATTTCACCATCTTTGGATTCTCAGCTGATCCAATGTTTACATCTTCAACTCCCTTTTCAGTTGGCCGCAAGGTTGGTTTTTTAGCTACATCATCCTGATCGAAGAGCTCTTCTAAAGGTATCAAACCTTTAGGAATAACATTATCTTTCAGCTGCAACACTTCCATTTGATTGACTTGCACATCAGCTTCACCATCATCATATTCTACATCAATTGAGGTATCTTTGAACTTACCTTTGTTTTGCAAAAATTCATTAATCTCATCATCATCTTGGAAAACTTGCCAACATCTTTGATTATCCGGGACGGTAGGACGGTGCTTCACATGGATTTCGAACTTATTACTTGAATTCATTGGGATCTTCAAATTACTTTTTGCCTTAGCAAGTGCATCTGCAATTCCATTTTGAATGCGAGGAATACAAGTCAAGGTATAATCTGAAAACAACTTCAAAATATCAAGAACAACATTTCAGTAAGCCCGCATTCGGGGATGCTTCATTTGGTATTCACCCTTCACTTGCTTAATCACCAATTCGGAGTCACCATAGACTGCAATTCTCTTAGCATTCAGCTTTCTAAGAATTTTTAGGCCAGCAATCAGAGCTTCGTACTCAGCCTCATTGTTCGAACAATCGAATGCTAGCTTGTAAGAACATACCCGTACATTGCTCGGTACCTTGTTTGGAGCGGAAAAAGGACTGCGTACCCAAATACCAATTCCAGCACCATCATTTCCCACTGCACCATCGAAATCCATGGTCCATAGACCCTCTTCATCATCTTCTAAGTGCTAAAATTGTGCTAGCTCTGTTTTTTCTGCTTGCTGTCCACTATCTTTAGCTGATTGCTCAACTGTGATTTCCGGTTTTTTCCTTTCTTTCTTCAAAACTTCTCTAAAATTCTTGGTAATCTTTGGAATATCTTCTGTTTGAACTAACTGACTATCTACATCATTGAAACTATCGGCATACAAAACAAAAGACTCTAAATTTGTATGTACATAATTAATCGGATGATTAACCGGTTTCTCCTTGCTTGTAATCATGTACTTCATTTTTTGTTCCCGGTACAACTTTCTCATTTGGCCAAACACGGGAATCATTGCATAGGAGAAATCTAATTGTAATGTCCCTTTCAATTTTACTCCCCAAGATCTGGAAAGCAGCATACCAAATCTGGGAGGAATGTCTGTCACAACTACGTCCATCAAAACATTCTTTGTTGGAATCTGATCCAAACTAACAACCAAGTCTTTAATGAGCCCAATACATCTCACTCTGCTAGAATCAAATGAATAAAGATCATGGTACTTCCTAGTGATGTCCAAACCCAACTTCTCCATGATTGCCTTCGGCATAAGATTATGGGAAGCACCGGAATCAAACATGGCATTATGCAATACAAACTCATGCAATCGAAGACTGATATAAAAAGGAGGCACTTCGCTATCTGGAGACTCACCATCTAAAGCTGGTCCAAATATCAGTTCAGGTTGATCATCTTCAATATTCACCATATCAGACATAGGATCGAAATTCAAAATTTTAGAAACTTGACCTCTATAACTGTTGTTCTTCATTATTTCAGTCAAGGGGATGGATACCTTTAATTTAGAAATCTCATTCTCCAAACTAAAGGCTGAAGTCTTTTCGATCTCTTTGGCTAGAACATCTTTCCTTTTAGCCTTCTCCCTCGATGTAATTGGCTGATTTTATTTTTCTGCTGATGATGACTTGGTGGTAGCGGGATCAACTATCTCTTTTGCTTTCTTTTGTGCAACAGGTGAATCATTTTTAGGTGCTGAAACTTCCTTTCTCTTTTGGATTGGGTTGACAGGCACATCTCTGTTTCTAAGAGAATATTGCTTCTGCTGGGCTGACAAGGCATTCATATAACCTCTCTGATACTCATCCGACTCTTCCTCAAGAGCTGCATCATTGGCCAAGATAAAATCCTCATCTCTTTGTACAGTTGAACTTTCTGCATACTCCTCATCTTCGGTGATATAAATGGGCAAATCATTAGGAGTAAAGAAGTGATTTTCCTCCCCTACTACATCATCTTCATCATCTGAATCCCGACCAAATTTTTTTTGCTGAAGAGGTGTCTTTACTTGCTGCTGGACTGCTGGTTCTTGTGCTCGCTGCTCTCATTGTTTGATCCTGAATTGGGGCTGCTGCTGACCACGGAAGTTTGGATTTTGAATCTAAGGTTAGGGCTTATCAAGTGTGAGCTTTTCAATCACTCTTTCCACCTTGCGAAGTAGCTGATCTGATGTAGATGTAGAAGCTTCTTCCTTTATTACAACTTTCTTCTCTGCTTTCAATCTAGCTCTCTTGTCATTCAAATTTGCCTCAACACTCACCGCAATTTTCTGCATATCTTCTAAGGTGGGTGGATCTCTGTCTCGTAATGAATAGGCCATCTCCGGATCAAAACCATCCGGGAATTTTAACAAATATGACTTCATAGATGGCCTCAAATCATCAGGAATTGCATTATAAACCGCATTAAATCTGATAATATAGTCTTGGACGGACTCACCAGCATTACGTTTGATCTTGGTATATTCAGAAGTGATTTGAAGTGGATCTTTCTTCATTTCCCACCGATCTAGAAACTGTCTCTGATGCTTGTCTAATGTATTAATACTTTTGGGTTGCAAAGCTCTGAACCACTTGCGTACCTCACCTCCAAAAGTTTGCACAAACAATCTCATGGTGACATTCTCTTCATCAATTTCATGGAGATCAAAGAAGTCTGTCATTCTATCAATATGCTGCTGAGCGGGCACACTTTGAGGAGTACCATCAAACAAAGGGATCTTACTCTGATAATCAGCGGGCATGGGATCCAAGTTTTGGGGCAAGACAAGAGGTGCGAATCTAGCAGCCATTACTCTTGGTGGATTTATAATCTGTCTTGGAGAAACGGGTGGAGTAGGAGCAGTAGATGTACGAGGTGTATGTGGTGGAGATGGAGGAGGAACTACTGTAGATTGCTGATCAGATATAGATGGTTGCACGGGAATGGTAGGAATGAAAGAAGGCTCAGCGTGAACTTGTGAATCAGAAGTAACTGCTGATGGACCAAGAGTTTCAGAAGCAAATTCGATAAACTCAGGAATATTCGTTGCCACAATAGAGTTTTGAATGTTCAAGATGTAACTATCAATGGATCTATTAGCTTGTTCAATCTCAAGATACTTGATAAACTCGGGATTTATGACAGTAGAACTAGTAGCACTTTCAGACTTAGTTTCAAACAACGACAACTCAAATTGATCATCAAACTCAATATCTTCAAGGAATTCAAATACAGTAGGGCATGAATGAGATTTAAACAAAGGGATCACGAGACTTTCTCGACAGAGGATTATTGAAATCAGATTGGGATTCTCATACACTGGAGGCGGATCAGGATCGGGATTAGCTCTAGTATGTCTTCTGGAAGCCAGTGTGTTGATCTATTCAAAAATCAAAGGACAAAACCGATCTATTTCAGCCTATCAAATTCTAGACTCAATCACCCAAAAGTCCAGAATGATCTGATATACTGGGGTAATTCACAAGTCAAGTGTCACGTTCACAAGCTAGACCGGAGATTGACTGAAGCAGCGTTTATCTACTTCCGCTAATGCAAAGCAAAAGCGTTTCGAAGGCTACCTGGCATAACTTTAGGCTCTGTCTGTAGCTTATGAAACAAATAACACCAACAAGCAAACCATTTTTTCCCCAGTATGGTCGCCACTATGTTATTTCCTAAATCTACCTCAGGCTGAAGGAATGCAGAGTTCAGGGTAACATCAAACCATGCTCAGTCTGGTAGCTAGCCCTACTAGAACAGGAGAGGGCTCTCTCCGGGTCAATCTCAGCGAAAATTAAGAAATAGGGCTTGAGATGACTGTAACAACAACTAATTTTAGGCTAGTTATATAAATCAAGGAGTTTGAAATGATTTTGTGGGTTTTTTATTGGAAAAAAGGGAAAGGCAATTTTGGGCTTGGGGATGAGGCCAAATTCTTGCAAAGTTCAAGTTGGGGTAAGGAAGGTAATGGCTTTGATGTATTAGATAATGAATGGATAGAAAATACTGCTGAGGAGCTGAAGAGGGCAAGAGGCTACAAGGATCCTCTTCAAACAGATGAAAGCATACAAAACTAAACAAAAGCTTAAGGCAGAGCACCAGCAAACTAATGAATTCTACCTTAGTTACTCATTTGTTTAATTTCAGAAAAAAAGAGAAGGGAAATGGTATACATAAAACATTACTGAAACTTACAATTACATGGAGAAAAACACCATCAAAACTCAGAGCCACAAGGATCCCAACAAGTGCTGCAAAACCCTGGTCTTTCCTTTGCCAAAAATGTTGAAATGAATATACAATGAGGTGCCAAACTATTCCCAAGAGTCCAACCCTGAAAATGACTCAGAAAATACATAATATAGACCATCCTAACCCCTCCCCATGCCTCTAGGGGTTGATCTCATCCTTCTAGGAGTTGTTTCAACCAATTCTAAACTAGGAACTGAAATCTAGGCAATCAAACAACTTGCCTCTATATGGTAGGAAACTGATTCATTCATTTAATTTTCACTTTTTAGTGAATGAATCCTCTAGAACAAGTAAAAATGTGCCAAATTTACATCATGGTCATGAAATTACATCAAGGTAGATCAAGAGTTACATCAAAAAGTGAAACTAGTCAAAACTGGGCAAAATTCTGAGCTGAAGAGTGAAAAATAGGCTAAAATTCTCTATGCGCCGCGCCCAAAATCTCTATGCATAGCACAACTTTGGAGCTGATTTTGAGGCCCTTCCCAAAGTCCAAATTGAGCTCATGATAGCTCGTTGGAAATCCATACCTATCTACTTTCCAACCCAAGTGGAGTTTCTGGATTTGGATGTTATTTGCCCCTCCAAAACTTCAGTCTCCCAAGACTGGTTCCTGTGTGTGCAAAAAGTGGCAGAAAGGCCATTTTCAAGGTGTTTTCGACCCTTTAGGCCACCCAAAACTTGATGAAACTCTTAGGAAATTCCTGAGCATGCATAAATTTTTACAAAAAATCCAAAAACGTAAATTTTTCCTCCAGAAGATCTCTCAAACGTAAGCGCGCGCAAGGTGGCGCTACGCGTTGGGCAGGAAAATCTATTTTGTGACCAAAAACTCAAAAATGACAAAATTTTCTCCAAATTTGCTGAAATTTGGAGTGAAGGTCCCCCATCAAGTGCCATTCTCAGCCAAAGAAGCTTCAGCCAAGATTTGAAGTGGATCAGGCATTTTCCGACGTTTCAGTGCCCTCCTTAGTCTCGCCTTCAGGATCTTGATCCTTGCTTTGCAGACATGTGTGTGGGCCCAATAGTGATTCTTCATATGTCTGAGCATGTCCTTGTCCTTTTTTGCCTTCGCCAATAGTTTCTCAAGATTAATGTTGACTCTCATACGCCAAATCTCCCGCTCAAAGGGTGTCATGTCACCTGGTCTTTTTCGGGCCAATTCCCGGTCTTCACAGATTTTCTGCAACTCCATGAGTGTCTGATGATCCTCCAATTGTTTATTTCGCTGCTCCAAGTAATTTATAACCCACTGAGCTCTCTACAATTTCTTGGTTAATGTGTCAATCTCAGCTTTATGCTCCTGGATGGTTTCTTTCAGCTTTGAGCTGGGAGAGCTCAAATCAACATCAATGAGTGTAAAATCAGTGTCTTAGCCTTCTAAATGGCCTTCATCCTGCATAGGCCTCTTGCCTCTATCATGTACCTGTGCTGATGTCGAAGGCGAGACCCCTTCCACCCCAAGTGGAGATATTACTCGCGCTTCTGATGAAGGTAACAAGACCCCTTCCACCCCGGGTGGAGATAGTACTTGTCGTGCTGCTGCAAATAACGCTCTGGTGCCTCTCTGATAGGTAACACATACTGGAACATTGATAGGCTCTGTCTCAGGACCCTCAAACTAATGTGAAGGCTCACCCGCATCCTGAACAATCTCTGGAGGAGGCTGAGGGGCTGTAAAAAAGTCACGGGAAATGAACTCCTCCCATGAAATGCCCTGCAATCCGAGCTGATGTACCACAATGATCTTGATGAGTGCATAATGATAAATGTTGTTATGTTGCCGCTCGGGAGTCTTCTTCTGCACAAGATTAGTCATCCGCTCTATGTTTCGACACATGAAATATGGAATGCTCATCATCCTCACTCCCGTGAAATGCATCAATAATCGGATATGGTAAGCATAAAGGCGTGAGAACCGGCCCTCATAGCTGAAGTACCTGATGATGAGTTTCATCAATGGCGCATAGGACTCCTTCAAGAATCTGAAAGGGAACACCCTGCTGAGCTGCCTCATATAGCTAGGCCTGATGTATGTCTCATAATACACTTTTTCTAGCTGTTGTCTCTTGTTCCACTATTCACCTACATTCGGTATTCCTGTTGCCTGCGAAATGGTTTCTGGTGTCAAGGTGAAATTTACACCAGCGAGGGTAACCTGACCATCTCGCAAATGTAACACAAACAAGCGAACCAACTCCTGATGATGCTAAGTTTGAGAAATCATCTCACAATACTGAAAGCATGACTGTTGCTGAAATCAAGCCATTGCAAGTGGGCAGGCCTGCAATTGAGTCAAAGAAGTGGGCTCTTCTCTGACGTGTCTACCCCCTTTACGAGGCCTTCTTGGTACATTAAGCTCAGTGGTTGAGTCACTGTCTTTCTCATATGATGAATCTGTCTCTGTCATGATGCTTGCAATGTGTATGAAAAGTGTATGTTTGATTGGTTTGAAAATGTAAAATTGGTGTTTTGTTTGCAATGCTCAATATGCCAAAGAGAAATAAGGAACTGTGAGGAATATGGGACCGTGGGAAAAGTGGACTGTGGAGTTTGTCAAGTGAGATTTGAAATGTGTTAAAAGTCACTTGACTGTATGGGGATTTAGGAATCTAGGAATATTTGCAAATGATATGGGAGAGTAATGGTTATGGGGAATAGTAGGGTTTAGGAATAGGGAAAATGGGACAAGTGATATGAGTGATTGTGGAACATAGGGGAATAAGAATGGACTATATAATGATGTGATAGTGAGGGGAAAGGAATCGCAGTTGAGAAATGATAGTATGACAATGAGTATTCAACATGAAAATGAATTTTTAAACACCATTTGAAACCCTAAGGAGCAGATTTTGATATGCATATAGGGTTTATATTTTCACCAATCAAACTCTCCAATTTCTCCCTCCAAACAACACCCAAAACAAGCTAAAATCAATTGGCAAGATTTTTCAAACTTACTTGGAGCAAAAGAGATGGAATTGTTTTGGTTTTTGATGAAGCCGTGATGAATTTCTGTTTGGAGGCTCTGTGCGCCACGCACAAACCCAGTGCGTCGCACCTCCTGGATGCACCGCACCAGAGCAAATCAACACTGTGGAAAGTGGCTATGTGCGCCGCGACATACCAATGTGTTGCGCCTTCTCCCAATGCACCGCACGCACTCCAAACACACAGTCTCAGTTTTAAACTCACAGTTTCGCCTTTCCACAATTGCAAACGACTTATTTGATATCTCTAGAGTGCAAATGATTTGATAAACATGAAAATATTTTTGTAAAGTCATGTATTTGATTTTTGCTTTGCAAAGACCCACTTTTTTAATGTTTTGAAATTGGCACTTTTCACCTTTTTAATGTAAACTATGATTTTCTTGTTTCCTCTTGATTTTTGGCTAAATGATGAAACCTTTGTTGATTTTTGCAAGGATGGTTGGCATGTTTTGGAAAAGGCGACCAGGGCTGCGCCTTGAAGAATCTGACAACTGGAAAAAAATTTGAAAATATACATAGCATTTATTACAAAAGACAAAATGATGATTTTCTTGAAAACAGAGTTTTGAAGAAAAGTCATGATCAATCATTATAACAATGAAATCTTGTGATGAAAACTTATTTTGAACCTCCCTCTGGCCTGCTGGCATTATTAGACACTTTGAAGATGAAATTTGCGAAACCCTAGACCTAAAAAGACCTAAAAACCCTAAAATGACTCCTTGCTGACCAAGAGGCCAAAACAGGACTATGAATGACTTTAAAATTGATTTTATGGACAGACTTGAGCCAGCAGGTACAAGGCATGAGGGGTATGAGTGAAAAGGCCCTTCCGTCAGATGATGGAATGCTCCTAACGGAATGCAACTGAATGAACTGAATGGTACTCCTAAAAATGAAATGCAACAAGAGAAATGATCTCTGACAGAGGGATGAGATCACAGCTCTATATCCCATGAATAGAAACTAACTCATCAGTGGGTGAGTAAATAACCCAAGCCATAGAAGAGAGATTATTAGTACTACGATTAACATCATCACAAAGACAATGTAAGTCTAAGGGAACGTTGACATATCCAAATCAAGTGTAACACAAGATAAGCAGGAGAAGTAGTCGGAAATCATAAAAAATGTTAAATATATTGCACACACTCATAAAAATATGATACAAGTAATGTACAAAATATTCCTGAAATGAATCACGCATAATATTTCTTTAGGTAAAGACCATTCCTAGGCTCTCCCAAAGAAACATTGTCATAATCAACTAGTTCATAGGCCCCTTTAGATAATACATGTTTCATAATGTAATTACCATCCCACATGGGTTCAAATTTACCATTACCTAGTTTATCATGCACTTGATCATAGAACAAGACTAGGCCACCTTCCAAATATGAATTAGGATTCACGTTCTAGTCAAATTGAGCCTTAATTTGTTTCTTATGAGCCTCACTTGCCAGTGTAGCATCACGACGAGTCTCATGTAGTCATGCTAAGTACAAAAAATTCTCTTCCTTAGCAGAGGTAGCTGGTAAGAACTCAATGGTCCATTTGAGCTATGAAATTTCACATTCAATCGACAAAACTGCCTCCAAACCGTAAACAAGTTGGACGGGAGTAAAGCTAGTCAATTTTTTCATGGAGGTATGATATGCCCAAAAGGCTGAAAAAAGCATAGTATGCCAATTTCATTTATGAACGCTAAAAATTTGTTTGATCATAGTGTTAAAAACCTTCTTAACAACTTCTACTTGGCCATTCACTTGCGGATAATAAGGGGTAGAGATGTCATGGCGCAAGCTTAGCCGTGCAAAAATTTCATTCATCATAAAGTTTTGAAAGTGGCTGCTATGGTTCATAATGATAGCTTATGGAACATTGAACCTAGTAATCACATGGTTTAATATGAAAATGGTTATAGTATCGCCATCGTCCTTATATTTAGGCATCACCTCGGCCCATTTTGTAAAATAATCTACCACTAGGATGATATACCCATGCCCCCCGACTAAGTGAGGGTTACATGTAACAAAATAAATGCCCCATTTAGTAAATGGGCCAAAAATTATGATTGGGTGAAGAGGAGTTGGAGGCACACACATTCTGCGATGGTAAACTTGGAAATTATGGCACTAATATTTAAACATAGACGGACAAAAATAATTAGCGTGCAATATCTTTTTGGTAGTGGAAAACCCTGACGTATGACCATCAAAATCTCTATAATGTAAGTCATTTAATGCCTTCTTGGCTGAATCCTTGTGAGTCAAAAAAAATCAAAAAATGGAATCAACACCATGATGATAAAGTGTATCGCCAAGAATAGTATATTGCTGGGATTGGTACTAGATTCAACCATGATCAGTTCGAGACAAATCAGGTAAAAAATTATGAGTTTTAAGATATATAATGGTATCTCCATACCAGGGATCTAAAGTACTGATAAGAAAGAGGGATTCATTTGGAAGATAATCCTCTTTGATGGTTTCTGTCTCAGCATGGGGAAAATCACACAATAACTCAACAAAGACCAATGATTTCTTAGACTTAGATTTTTCAAATTCTAAATCAAAATCTTGTAGAATAACTATCAATTTATAGTATTTTCCCCCTAACAACTGTCTAGTAAGAATGTACATAATAGGGTTGCAACCAGAGATCATGGTTGTTTTTCTTAAGAGTATATAGTGATGAAAACGTTGGAAAACTTGAATGGCTACAAAGTCCAATTTCTCCACATGTGCATATTTGATCTTAGTTTTCATGAGATTCCTACTCAGATAATATATCACATGTTCATCATTGGATTCATCTTCTTGAGCTAGAAACAGCCAATAGTGGCATCAGATGCAACTAAATACAAAAATTAGTCTTGATGATAATTAGGTGGACATAACAATGATGTATGGGTTAATGTGTTTTTCAGTGCATCAAAATATTTTTAAGCAAGCTCATTCCTAGAGAAATGGGATTCAATTTTTCAACAACCAAGTAAAACCTTTAGTTAGTTTGGCATAGCTAGGTATGAATCTTCGTAAAAAGTTTGCTTTCCCTTGTAAACTTTGGAGTTGGTGGATATTGGAATGAGGAGGAAAATTGACAATGGCCTCTACCTTAAGTAGATCGACACAAATGCCTTCCTTTGACATGATAAATCCCAACAATCGACCCAATTATACCCAAGAAAACACATTTGTGGGGATTTATACAAATATTGTAATTCCTACATCTAATGAAAATTTCTCTCAGATACATTTGATAATCTTGTCATCTCAGTGAGTGAGATGGTAAGATATCCAAGTAGGGATGTACAATATGTTTGATATCATGAAACATGCAAGACATTTTTCTTTGAAAATTTTCGCTAACATTCTTCAATCCAAATGGGAGTTTCCAATAATCAAATATTCCCAAAGGAAAAATTAATGCAGTTTTATGTTGACCAATAGGGAGTACGTTTTTTTATTGTATCCGGAAAATTTGTCCATGAAAGAGAAAATATCGTTTCCAGCATAGTCATCAACGATTTGATCAATATAAGGGGTAGGATAATTGTACATTGGAAAATATTTATTGATATCTCTATAGTCGAAAAATAATTTAATGGTCCCTTGATTCTTGTTAACTGGAACAATATTGGACACCCAACCATTCAAGGGAACAAGATAAATGAAACCCGCTCTAATTAATTTTTCAGCTTAAGCTTTTATAGCAGTCGTTTTTCATGGATGCACTGGACATAATCTCTGTCTAATAGGTTTGGCATCCGGGTAAGTTTTTATTTAATGAATTACAATGCTAGGTTAAATTCCTGGCATTTCTGCATAGCACCAGGAAAAAATCTCTCGGAATTCCTGAAATAGGGCCTTATACGTCTCAATTTCATCAAGGGAGCATGAAGCACCTATGTGAATGTTCTCAATAATTTCAGGTTTAAATGAGATGTTGATTGGTACAATTGTAGATATGTTTCCTAAATTTGTTTCAGATTCAGAATGAAGGATTAACATAGGACATTGAAGACTATCCACAATCTCATATGAAAACATAGATGAAAAAATATACTCGATTTTATTAAGGCAAGGCATAAAATATGAACGATGATGATAATAGTCCCATGGAATTTCATCCAATGTCATTATTTCTATTAGCCATTAGTAAATTTTGTTTCAGCAAATGATGGCTAAAACAAGTCTTATGGTCTTCAAGAAACAAATTTCCTTCAAAATTTGTGACTCTTGCAGCCCCTTTGTGTCCCTTGTCCAAAAAGTCCTTTTCCTTGATATTTTCACTTCAAAAACCTTCAAAATCCCTTTTAAACTCATAAAAATCCTGTTTTATGGTTTAAATTTCCCTATTTTGCCTATCGAAACCTCAAAAACCCCTAAAAAACTTTCTTTTTTCCTAAAAAAGCACCTTTTTTATAAACAGGCTTTAGCCGCTTTCGGCGTAGCCCCCATCTCTTTCTCCATCATATGATCGAGCCCCATGACCTAATGCTAGCGCTTATCGCATCGCAAATTCCTATCACATCGTAACATGTTACATCGCATCGTCCCTTACAGATTTTCATCTCCCATTTCTTTTTCCTTCCCCCGATGTGATATCCCAACACGATAAGCACCTTTCTCTTGGCCCCTGGTCACGTACCCCTCCACATAACTATGTCCTAGCTCTGTGGTTCCTAGCCCCCATCGCCAGTGTGCCATTGGCATTTCCTTTTCTCCTTCTCCCTTATCTTGTGTTACGTCAAACCCCTGATGTGATTAGCCCCCTTACCCCACCTTCGGTCCCATACCCCTTCACTGAACCCTTCCCTTCCCCATTATTTTATCCCCTCCCCTTACCTATTATTAACCCTGCGCCCTTTTTAAAATCCATTTTCCCTTTGAAATCTCCCTGCGCTGTGTATTCCTCCCAAGCGATCTTGATTGTCGATCTTATTGATCTAACGGTCATCGCCTTTTCTCTGCATTCCCCCATCCTCCTGACATTGATTCTCCCTCTGGACCCACCTCCCACTAACCAATCCCCTCTCCCAATCCCCTCTTGACACCTATCCCCCACTTCAACTCCCCCGCGTGATTTTACCATCCGAGGTTTAACAATAAAAAATTGCGCGATACCGCCAGTTTTACAAAGGCCACATGTCCCATTTCAATTGAATCACGTTCGATTGAGTGAAAACCATTTACCACCCGAGGGTCATGTGAAAACCACCAGTGGTATTTTGAAAACTGCCAATCTATAATTTCATGCCATATACAGTTTTAAACCTATTTTTATGGGTTTTTCTCTATGAAACCATCCTCCGCTCCTCCGCTTGCATATTCCGTTCACTCTGCACTGCTCCTCTGCTCCGCCAGCCTCATATGCAATCAAAACCCTCCATCGCAGGTTTTTGTAACGTATTTTGTTGTTTTTTGTAGGTTATATGATGGTTTTTGAAGCAGAAACCCTATCCACAGCTCACAAAGGGATAGAGCCAAAGTTTTCTATCTCTAAAAACAAATCACGAAGAAAAAGGGAAAGCCAGTGAACAATCAAAGTTAAAATGATTAATGCATAAGTTTGAAGGTTTAAAGGTTTAATCCTACTGTTTTAGTATTAAAACATAGTTTAAAGGTGGATACAGTCAGCATATACAGTTTAAAGGCTCAGAAGAAGATTATAAAGGAATACAACACAAAATCATAGTTAAAGCAGTGTTTTAAGGCATTAAGATAGACAAATCAATAAAGAAAGCCTCTGAATTCCACATCTTTGAGGCTATTACTCCTCAAACTGCCACCTACCAGCTGATTTCACCTAAAAGAGTGCATATTAATTACACAGTCATAGATATTTCTAAAGACAACTTAGAATTAATTGCCAGCCTACTAAGAGCCCCCAAAGTCAACAAAGTGACTAAAGTTGATGAAATTTAATGTAATAATAAATTATCTGAGTTAAAACATTTGAAAACTTCTCCATTTTTCCCTTCAAAGGCTAAGAAACACTTACTCTGTATTAATTGAACTGATAGACCTTTCTTTCACTCCACCTCCTCATTATTCTATAAATACTTCTCCAGAAGACAATATTGGGGTTGGTCTTTGAATACTCATTGAGTGTAAATATCTTTGAAGCTGCTGAAGCTCTGTTTTGTAATAGAAGAAAGATAAGTTGAGACAAGAAGTCTGAAGCTGTAAAGACCCACTGGACTTGAAGATTGTAATTGGTTTGAACATCAAATACAAGATGATTTATGGGATCCTGGTCTATGTCAATGGTGATGTTTTTCTTATTGTAAATTGTTATTTTTTCATGTTTTCCATATTGTCCATTTCCTTTGACAAAGAACAACAAATATAGATTAGGATTTACTATCAAGTACCCTAAATCTCAATGATAAATCTTTATCTTTATGTTTTTTTCTAATTGTGTATTTGAGGATAATTCAATAGAGTGTAATCAATCAAGGAATGTTGGTGAGCCCTTGTCTTGCTAAGTAAAACTTGAGATTTTGTCCTTGAATGTTCTTACAAAGTTTGATAACTAAAGTTGAATTAGAGAATTTTATGGTTAGCCCTGTCCTCTAATTTCTTCTCCAACAGTTGCTTTGAAAATATCCCTTGAATGTATGTCAAAAGCAGGCTAGGTTAAAATTCCTTACTTGATCTTAAGCTATTCTTTGTTTTATCTTAAATATTTCTTTTGGAATATGTTGAAAGCAGACTAGGTTAAAAGTCCTTATTTGATCTTAAGCTATTTTATGTTTTCTTTTGAGTATGCTGAAAGCATGCTAGGTTAAAATTCCTTACTTGATATTAAGCTATTCTTTGTTTTATCTTAAATGTTTCTTTTGGAATATGCTGAAAGCAGACCAGGTTAAAAGTCCTTATTTGATATTAAGCTATTCTCTATTTTCTTTTGAGTATGCTGAAAGTAGGCTGGGTTAAAAGTCCTTACTTGATCTTAAGTTGCTCTTGTTTTCTTATATGTTTTCTTCTTTCACCACTTCTTAATGTTTCATTCCATAAATAAACTTAAAGAGATCTATTGACATAAATGACTTGCCCCATAGACCACTCTTGAAACTTGTTTTCCAATTAAATCCTTTTATGACTCCATAGCCCAATGGATTGACATTGTTTCTTACTTATCCTATCAGCTGAACCATTTTCAACCTACTCACAACTTTGCCCTTCAAAATATTTCCTTCATTTTAATGATATTCATCCCAACGAAACAAACAAAAACCGTTGTGCTTTATCTAGCCTAATATCATATCATAAGTCTTAAAGATCATATCTTTGAAAAAACTTATAAAGAGAGATCCCTCTCTGAATCCAGGAGGGCTAGATCCTAGGATTCCAAAGTGGTTTTGATGTAGGCTTTGCAGCGTTTGTTCTTGCCATTCTTGAAAACTATGGAGGCCTAATAGAGTGGCGACCATACTGGGTAGATTATTGAGTAATAGATAACTTCACAACTCAACTAACCCTTATTTCTAAATGAATCAAGTGTCACCAAGACTGGTTATTATTGATTGTTGATGGTGAACAACAACCAAACCTTGAAAACAAGTAAAAATACTTCACCTGGTGACTCCATTTGTATTCAGTAGGCCTTCTGACCCCTTTGTTTTTTCCTAAGACTCCACTGAGAAAAAATTAACCATAACATCATAGAAACTTAGTTAAGAAGACTTTGAAGATTGAGTTTTCTTTGAAAAGATTAGTTAACCTCTTAAAGACTGTCATATTTGGCTGAAATTTTCTCATAATTGGGTCTAAAAACACTACATAGTGGCTTCTAGAAGAATATACACTAGAGCCTATCCTGACGCAAATCCTCCTGAGATAGTTGATAATCCAGAAAGTATCCTTAGGAAATCTCCTAAATCCAAGACTCCAACTATTGTTAGACCAATTCATAGAGCTAATTCCGTCCCTGAAACCCCTTAGCTCTACAAAATACACAAGTTTACTTAAGAAACCCATTCAAAACTAAGTCACTTAGTGATATAGATCAGATAGACTTTGAGTCTCCATACTCACCCCAACATAGTGGTGAACATCCTGGTAGTAGAGAAACCACTCCTCCTAACCTTCATTCCATTCATAACTTTGGTTTTTCTCATCGTAGATCTACTCAATAGTATTTTACTGGTCCAAGTACTACTATTATCCATACACCCCCTATTCAGACTACTCCATTCCATCCTCCTCCTCCTTTCATAAACCCTCCACTTGTAAACCCCCCATTTTTTCCACAACATCCTATCATGGCAGCATGGTATGCTCCACTAGTTCTTCCTTTACCCTTAGCCAATTTTCCACAAGACTATTAGTCTAAGATTCCATTATATGATGCTAGTGGTACTATTACTGCTCAAATACATGTGGATAAAATGAATGACTATTTTGACAAAAATGAGATAGATTATGAGACCATTAAACTTATATTATTTTCTCAAAGTTTAGGGGGAGAAGCAAGAAAATGATTCAAAGGCTTAAACCCCCAGAGTATTAATGATCTCCAAGCTTTCCATCAAACATTCATAAACAAATGGCAAGTTAGAAATAACCCTCTTCAAATACTTTCAGATTATAACAACCTCAAGAGAAATACTGGGGAAAGTGTGGAAGATTATTGTACTAGATTTAATAGTGTTTATAATGCACTTCCCCTAAATTTAAAACCTCCACAAGGCTTAGATTTGGCCAAATTACCTGAAGGATTTGATCCTGAAATGGCTTATCAACTGAGAGAAAGGGACCCCTTAACTTTAGAAGACACGTAGAAAGGAGCTCTTAGTGTGGAAACAAATTTGATTGAAAAGAGAGCCATAATGAAAACTGAGAAGAGGGTATCCTATAGGGAAGATACTGCACCTTCCACATCTGAATCAAAACTGGAAATAATGATGGAGAAGATGATGGAGATAATGAGCATGCTTGAGAGAGCTCAATCTAGGGAAAATCAATTAGCTCCTCAAAAAAGAAATCAACCCCAAAACCAAAATCATAACTTTAGGAGAAATCAACCTCAAAATAGACAAAGAGATGTTGATCAACAGATTAGACCTCATTTTCAAGAAAATTATGTCAACGAGGATGAAGAAATAAATGACAAAATAGAGGATGAGCACATGAACATGTTGGGAGTAAGAAATGAGGATTCTGATCTCATTTATGAAAGAAAACAAGGTCTATATACACCCCATGATGACAAAATACCAGAAACAGAATACTATGAACCAGACTTTGAAAACTCCATCATAGGGTCACGTAAAAAATATAACCTAAGAATTCAGAAAAATCAAGAAACTCCCAAGAAGAAAAACTCTGAAAATTCTGCAAAAAACAGCCCTGAAAATGCTTCTAAAAAGACAGTAGAAAATTGTAAAACAGTGGCTGAAAGTTCTGATTTAAACAAAGGGAAAAACAACCAATTCAATGAAAAATAAAATGGTAACCCTAGAAGCATTAGTATTTCATCTAATGCTCCTAAAAAAACCATTTTAACTGCTGTAAATAATAAAAATCAGCAAGCTGATTTTGCTGATGAAACAGTGACTAAGAAGGCTGAATTAAACTTTTCGAAAAATCAGATTCCCTTCAACCTAGAGAGTGAAATTGCCAAAATTAAAATTCTTGTCCCACTCACTGAGTTAGTCACTCAAAATGTATATAGATGTCAAGTTTTGAAAGCTTTGAGCATAGAAGATGTTCATGACATAGTTAACTTAAATGATGATAACCCAGAGCTCATATTTGGACCCAAAATTGAAGGAAAATTTCAAGAAGGAACTACCCCTCCATTCTACATCATTTTGAACATTCATGATAAAATTCTGCACAATGCCATGCTTGATTCAGGAGCATCACACAACTTATGCCTAAAGTAATCATGGAAAAGATAGGCCTTGAGGTAACTAGACCTTATAAAGATTTATATTCCTTTGATTCAAGCAGAGTAAGATGCCTAGTCCTTATAAAGGATCTGTGTGTTAACTTAGCCCAAATACCAGCCAAGAGATTAGTGATGGACATTGTAGTGGCTAATATACCCCCCAAATATGGCATCCTCCTTTCAAGATCATGGGGTGCTCAGTTACAAGGCACTATGCAGATGGATATGACTTATGCCACCATCCTTGTCTTCAGTCAACCTAGAAGACTCTATAGGGAAACACACATGAAATACATGGTGAGTAACCAGGAAAGACCAATGAATTCTCCTCTTTATTCCATACACACTAACCTTGACTCATTTATTCTTTATATTGATGATATTCCTAATGAGCAAGAGTTAATTAATGAAACATCAACCCATGTAGTAATCACTCCACATTCAAACATAGAGGCAGCTACAGATGAAAAGGAAGATGAGGAGAAAACCAAAAAATAGTTTGCAAACTCAGGAAATTACAAAAAACAGATTATAGGTCTTAATGTTCAAAACAACCATGTACATAGTGCAGATCGGAAATCAAAGAACAAATCATCAAAACACTGAAAATTTTGAGAAAGATAACAAAATTCAGCATAGAGAAAACCCACAGGATAATCACAATGACTGCTGTAATAAACTAAACAGAGAGGACAACAATGAAATAAATGAAAAATCTAAAAAAAATCCTCTTCCGAGTATGGGTTTTGATGGATCTTGCTCTAAAGATGGTGCAGGAGCAGGCATATGGGTGCATAACACGGAAACAAATCATGCTGAGGGACATTCCTATAGATTAAAATTTCAATGTACAAAAAATATAGCAGAGTATGAGGCTTTCATTTTAGGCCTGCATTTATTGAAGAATTTAGGGGCCAAAAGAATAAAAGTTCACGAAGATGCATAATTGATAATCAAACAAGTAAATGGGGAATATAGTGCTAAACATCCCAGGCTTAGAGCTGATAGAGATGATGCCATGGACTTGTTAAAAGAATTTGATGAATTCCAACTTACCTTTGTCCCAAGAAACAAAAATATCCTTGCCAATGGATTAGCCTTTGCTGCTAGAACTTGTCTTACACCCTACGAAACCAAACAATGCACCACCCAAATCAAATATAGACCAGCTGTCCTAGATAATGAAAAATACTGGCAAGTTTTTGATAGCGATAAACAAATAGAAGACTTCCTACAGTCCAAAAATGAATTTAAAACATCAAACTCAGATTTAGATTATGAACAAGACTGTCCTATTGAAGAAAACCCACTTGTTGAAGAAGAAAAATCTCCCAAGATTGCTGAAATAAATATGTTAACCTATGAATCCAATCATAAAACAAAGAATGGCACAGATTTAGAAAATAACGAGTTAGAAGTGCTGCAATATAAATATCACAGCTTGCCAAGAGGACTGGTCCCATTAGAGGAATTGTTTGACTTGAATGATGCTGCTAAAAAGCCAAAACTGTAACCTATTGAAACTGAAATAGAAGAATGCAACGTAGGCAGTGAGGAAAAGCCCAAAATGATCAAATTATCCAAAACACTGCCAACTCACATAAAACTAAAATATATTGAGCTGTTTAAAGAATTTTATGATGCGATTGCATGGAGTTATGAATATTTGAAATCATATGATACAAAAATAATCCAGCATAAGATACCCATCAAAGAAAACCAAAAACATTTTAAACAAAAATTGCGCAAAATTAACCCTGTTCAATTACCTTTGGTAGAGAAAGAAATTAGAAAAATGTATGATGCTAGAGTTATAGTCCCTGTTAGATACTCAGAGTGGGTGTCTAATCTTGTATATTTTAGGAAGAAAACAGGGGAAATAAGGCTTTGCATTGATTTTAGAAACTTAAACAAAGCCCCATTAAAGGACAACTATCCTTTGCCTAAAATGGATCATATCTTACAAAGGGTAGTTGGTTTTAGAAGAATTTATTTGCTATATGGCTTCTCAGGTTACAATTTAATATTGGTACATCCTGATAATCAACTTAAAACAACCTTTACTACACCTTGGGGTAATTTCATGTATTTGAAAATTCCATTTGGTTTAATGAATGCTGGTGCCACATTTCAGAGAGCCATGGATATTGCATTTTCAGAAGAAATAGGTTACTTCATAGTGATTTAATTAGATGAAATCACTGTCTATTCTAAAACAGATGAAGAACACCTAATTCATTTGAGAGAAGTCTTTGAAAAATGCAGAAAATTTGGGTTATCCTTAAATCCAAAGAAAACATTGTTTGGTCTCTAAGAAGGTAAACTTCTTGGACATATCATATCTGAAGAAGGAATAAGGATAGATCCAAAGAGAATTGATGGTATATTGCAAATCAACCATCCCAGAAACATCAAGGAACTTCAATCTTTCATTGGAAAGATTACTTTCTTGAGGAGGTTCATACCCAATCTAGCTGAACTCCTTAGAAACATGAAAAACATGCTTAAAAGATAAGAATGAGTTAAATGGACCTTAGAAGAAAAGAAATCATTTGAGTTGGTAAAACAAGCACTTACCAAAACACTAGCTCTCATTAGTCCTGATTTTTCAAAGGATTTCTTCATTTTTTCATTTTCATCAGAACACACAATAGTTGCAGTCCTATTATAGAAAAACATGAATGGACAAGAGCAGCCAATTGCATTTTTCAGCAAGGCATTAAGAGATGCACCTCTAAAGTATAACATAATGGAAAAACAAGCCTTTGGCTTGGTCAAAGCCTTGAAAGACTTCAGAGTTTACATTTTACATTCCCACATCATAACATTTGTGCCTCATTCAATTGTGAAAGACATATTGACCCAAGATCTAGATGGCAAAAGAGGAAAGTGGATTGCTATAATTTAGAATATGACTTAGAAATCAAACCCACTAAGCTCATAAAAGGTTAAGGACTAGCAAAACTTATGGCCGAATCCAACTTTCAAGCTCTTGATATAAACATGTTTAAATGCATTAGGATGAATCAGAGGAGTTTCAACTCCAATTATTGAAGATTATTTTTTGAATTCATCTTTGTGATATTTATTATTTTGTATGTATTGCTCAACCTAAATGTCCCTCCCGGTTTTTCTAAAACAAAAGTAAGATTCTTAAAGTTGAAGGGTCAAATTACCTGCATTTTGAATAAATGTTTATATTGGAAAAAAGCTAGTGGATTATCGTTTAAATGTTTCGAGAGTGATGCGTATAAGACTGCTACCTAGCTCTATGAAGGAGAATGTGGAGGTCACTCTCATCGGAAGTCAACGTTAAAAAATCTTTAGAGTCAAGTTACTATTGGCCCACCCTCTTTTCAAGATATTCACAAAATGATTATTGCCCTGTCACAAATGCCAAATCTTTGAAGGCAAAAGAGTCGCTTTCTTTATCTCTCGCAACTAATCACCTGAAGCCTATTTTCAAAGAAAGGGGGTCTAGACTTCATTGGGGAAGTCCATCCTACCTCATCTACTCAACATAGATAGATCCTCATAGCTATAGACTATTTTAACAAATGGATAGAGGCCACCCACTCTAGGAATGCCATCGACTCGCTATCATTTCATTCTCGAAAACTATATATTGTCTAGATTTGGTTGTCCTAGAAAGATCATACCATACGTCGTCGTATTTGGGTCTAAAAATATGGTGGAATTCTGTCATAAATATCGATCATATTGAGTCATTCTACAACTTATTACCCTCAAGGTAATGGGTTGGTAGAACTTTAAATAAAAGTTTGGTGAATATAATCAAGAAGTTGTCAGAAGAAAACAAAAATCATGGCACAAAGAAGCTAGTACATGCTTTATGGGCGTACGTACTAATAATTAAAAAATCAATCGAATGTCTCCCTACCATCAGTTTATGGAATTGATGCAATATTTCCAATCATTTAGAGTGCCAAATATGAAGTCGATCCATGAAGGGCTACTTCCGAATACACAGATATGACAAGAACAACACAATTCTGTGACTATACATCTACAACAAACCAGTAATATGTACATCGAGCACAACAACTACAAGAAAACATCAAGAAGTCGTTTGACAAAAGAACCAAGGCAAGTGACTTTAAAATTGGTGACGAAGTATTGAAATGTATTCAAGAAGACAGAATATAAGGGCAAACATGGAAAATTTGAGGTTTATGGCAAGACTCTTATCTTTTATTCAATTCGCTATTGTAAGAAAATGCATTCTTTTTGCAAGAATTGATGGAGCTTAACAATTTGGAGGTCTTGTCAATGGCAAAGGATGCTCAACATTATTTCCGTTAACTAATATCTCGGTTCCAAAGTTTTTCATTCATTGCATATAACCTTGCTTTTGAATTTTGAAAAAAAGAAAAATACAAAAACAATAGAAAAAGAGAAAAAAGAGAGGATATAAAAAAAAGAAGGTACAACCCCATACCAAAAAAGAAAAGAGAAATCGAAAGTGTGCAAGCTTAAATGCCACTACCAAATAGAATATTGCTATCTAGTCATACAACCTAATCATGACTAGATAGATTTCAATTTACTTCGATAGGTTGAAGAATCAAACATTAGCCAAACAATTTAATCTTGGCTTATCAATAGACTTGATTAGACAGAAAAATGAAGAGGTTCAAACAAGCTTAAAACTTGAACCAGGTAAAGAAGAAGACAACTCTAAAAAGATCAAAACTAGAGCTAAAGGAAATGAATGATGCTTTAAATTTCAGATTCAAGCTTTCATGTTGTTGTTTTAATTTTCTTCGCAAATTTCAATCTATGTGAAACTTTATGTCATAGTCTTACAACAAATCGTATAGTTTAATCTTGGTTTGTTTGTATTTAAATTTCTTTTTTTAGAATATAGAGAGTAAGATCTCATTTAGCGCCTTAACTCGACAGATAGTAGCTTATGTAGAGAATTTATGAGTTCAACTGCTTAACTTCGAACTCATGGAAGAAATAAGGGTAGATTTAGATTAGTTTTTCATGTTTTTAATAAAAGAAGAAAAATGTTGATGCAAAGGCCTGTAAGTCCAAATGCACTTTATGAAGAAAAAATGTTAAGAAAGTAGGTCGGTAGGTAGCTTGCTCGAGGAATGAATTATTTTGTTTGATGTAATACTCACTTCACTTTTTAAAGCACCATGATCAAAGAAGAAAATGTTGTCAAGGGTAAAGCACATGTCTACACGTATATTTATCTCGCAAGTTCTCGACACCTTTAAGGAGCCGTCATCCCCAAGTGAAGCCACCGTTAGCCATCAATAAAAGTTTGTCATAACCGATGATGGCTAAAACAAGTATTTCGAAGAAATTAAGAAACAAATTTTATGCAAAAATCAGAATCTCTTTTTGAAGCCTCTTCTATGATTTTTTATCCTCGAAGAAATCCACCTCTTTGATAAAATCTTCAATCAAAGCCTTTAAGTTTGCCCCGCCGATACCAAATGAGACCGTTTCTAAGCCATTTTCCATCATTTTCCTCTAAGCCTATTTCATTCATTTATCCCAATCATTCTCACTTATCCAAATCAATCATTTTTCCTCCGAAAAAATCCCTTTTAAATCCTTTAATTTACCTCTTTAAACCATTAAAACCCCCTTTATAATGGTTTAAACTCCTCTTTTAATGGTTCCTAAATTCATTCACACTTAATTGGAAAATTAATTTTGCCTTATTTATTTTGTATTTCATGATTAATGAATAAACTCGGTGAAGGAGGACACACAAAATCCCCCGAAAACTAAGAATAAATCAATGCCTATGTGAGCAGAGACATATCTAGGCTATTTAAATTATATCTTGGCAGGTGTGAAAGGGTCTAAATTACAAGAGAGGATCCTATTCACCCAAGTCAAACAACGCAAGCCTAGATGTACTGAACTCCTTGAGGGACGGGGGCAGCTTCTAGAAGGAGGTTGTAATGTGAAAAGGGTTAAGTAATTCAAGGTGGTTTAGGGTTTGGCAAGATTCCTATCTTTTATAAAAGGAAGAGGAGGGCAACAAGGAAAGGTTTGTTGAAGATATTATTTCTAAAGGTCCGTATGCTTAGATATCCACCGTTGGGCATTCTTGTCTGTGAATCCCACCTCTTTCTTGAGCACCTCTGGAGAATAATTGTGCTAAACTTCTCTCCGTCTATCAAAGCCAAGCCAAATTTCGTCCATATTGCCGCCGCTCGCTCATGTTGGAGGGTTGAGCTATCTTGTGAGTTGCGCAAGTGAAGATCTAGATGATAACAAAAGTATTCTTCACCGTTGAGTGTGTCATTTAACCTCCCGGAAGAGTTCATTTGCCGAGTATGCTTCGCATCTACATCCCGGCATCAGACATATCATCTTCGAAGCCATAGCGTGTTTCTATCCTTAAGACAACTATTTGCAACATCTACAATTACATGGTGTTATGCTTCGAATTTTGGAGGAGAGATTCTGTGATTGGATTCATCCTTCAATGGTGATCCAGATCGGCCAAACAATCTATGTTCTGCTTCGTATTTGATATTCTACATGTTCATGATTCAGTTGATTTTCCGAATCATTCCCGTATTTGCATTCTTAGATCTCGTATCTACTTCTAAGGCTTCATGTTTGACAAAACCTCAAGGGGAATGTATAGATCAACTTTTCTTGTACATGGATCAATGGGATCTATCTTTTTATGTATAGATTTGAAGAATTAATAAACTCGTTGCTTCAAATTTCAGAAATCACACTATCATGGTTATGTATTCTTTTTACATGGTTGTAGCACATTTTTCTCGATTTTTCAGATATTTCATTCTTCTTCTATGAAGTGTATGAGTTATGCCCTCGATCTTATTTGTGAATGTTCAAACCTTATTTCAGCTTCATACCCTTTAAAAAATCACCCTCACATGCTTCAAAAGAATTTCTTAATATTTTCGGAGTCATGAGAAACTGTGGTTTTCTAGCCTAGTTAGGAAAGGAGGAACTGCTTAACATAGCAAAACTTATTTGTTTTGCCGAAATTAGACATGGAGTCCCTCATAACCCTAGCTATCGCATCCAACGTTTTCCCATCTTATTTTTAAAAATCTCTTAATACTCTCGTTTTAGGGCCAAAATCATACTTTTCCGTATCTTTTACTTCTTTATAAAACGCCGTATAAGGGTGTCGCTACATATTTTACTAAAGTTTAAGTGTTTTTACACCCGTATGAGGTACATGGTCAGAGGCTCACATTGCAATAACTCATATTATTCCCAATTTGTAGTTGTTCCCGAAAATGGATATTACACTCCTTTTTTATACTTATCGGGGACACTCTCAAAAAGGCTAAAAAACCACGTTTTGGCCTATTTTCCGACTTTTTCATAAAGTGGACCCTTAAGCTCCCCTTTTTCTTAATCCTCGAGCCCCTTTTCGCCATGCGACCGGGCCCGTGACCGAGCACTAAGCCCATTACAAGCCGCACACTCCAAGCATTCCAAGTTTTCGCTTCCATTTTCTTTTTTTTCGGGCCGATGGAGCCTCCGATGAGATCGCAGCCTCGTCCATTCCCCCTAGATCCGACTTCGACATCGCTCCATCGCATCGTATTTCTCTATCGCTTTCGTTGCACGCCTTCCTTTCCCTTTCGCTTCTTTATGTTTCCCCCCCAATGGTATCTCAGCCGTGATCCTCCCATCTCACGGCTTCTCACTTCCATCGACGATCCCCGTTTCCTCATTACCCTTTTTTTCTCCGCAGATAGTTTCCGCCGATGAAATCCCAACCTTGGTCGTCGTCGCATCCAACAACGATCAACCCCCCCTCTCGTTCCCTTTTTCTTCATCCGCGACTAAATCCTCGACGGCTGGATCCATCGTAGCCCCAATCCACCATCGCTCTTTCGCTTCTTTGTCTCTCTCCGCCCCCATTCATTCTGTTGCGCATCCGCGATATAGTCCCGGGACCGTTGATCTTTTAGATCCACCCGCCCGCACACTCGCATTTTTCATTTCACCTCGCGACGTCCCCTTCTACCCACCTTTCTCTCGATAAAAATCATGATTGTCGATCCTCCCGCATCCGACTTACTATACATCATCGCCCTTTCGCCTTGTCCCACCTTTCCATTCCTCCCGCTCTTTGCGATGAGATCCTCGATCGTTGATCCTCCAAATCCACCCGTCATCGCTCGCATTTTCACTCACCCTCTCGATCATTTGTGATTTGCGCGAAATTGCGAATACATCCCTATCGTCCATTCCTCCAAGATTAATGGCTTAGACTTCGCCGTCCCACCTCTATCCTCTCCCATGTCTCGTTGTTGTATCGCACGACGTGCCGACCGTCAATTTGCACGCTCTCACAGACGACGACCAAGATTGTATCGCGTACAAACTCATTCAACCCCCTTCCGTGC
This sequence comes from Pinus albicaulis, assembly GCA_034641835.2. Lineage (NCBI taxonomy): Eukaryota > Viridiplantae > Streptophyta > Pinopsida > Pinales > Pinaceae > Pinus > Pinus albicaulis. Next base: position 961,349,130 of record CM076584.1, read on the forward strand.
ATTTTTAACACGAAATAAGTGGTTTTGCCGTGGTTACGTGTAACCTCTGCAGCCATATCACGTTTTTATGGGCCTCTATCGCCACCACCTCGACTCGTGCGAATACCGCCGGTATTCCCGAAACCGCTTATCGCATTTCGCACCCTTATTCAAATAGAAACTATTTCGCCTATCCACCATGGTTTTGCCTTCCATCAATGCATTCATTCCCCTCTCGCACGCTCCTTCGCCTTCGCCATAGCCTCTATAAAGCAAAGCTTGAATCCACATAACGTAGAATTTATTGATTTTTAAAATGTTTGTCACAGTTTCTTTTAATGCGTATATGCTGAAAGCCGTCCTGGCTGCTGCTAAAGGGACAAGGTCGAGGATGACGACCATGGCCAAATTCAATACAAAATGGGACATAAAGGGTCAATTATCAAGTTTAATCACTATATGCATGAATGTTGGGATTACATAGCAAAACCTCCACGCAAGTACCGTCGTTAATCAAATGAAGACCAAGCAAAGAAGATATCGAAGATTAAAGTTAAAGGGTTAATCCTACTACCAAAAGATAAAGGCATGTTGTAAAGAAAAGACGATTAAAGAGGTCGTTATATCAAAGGCTTAATTAGAGTTTAGTGATAAATCAAGATCAATCACGAAAAGAATGTGTTTAAATTCCAAACAAATGCCTATGCAATGTCCCCGCTACATTCCCAAAGGGCCATTCTCAGCATCTTTGCAGACTTAATAAATGAAGGTCTCAAAGTATATATGGATGACTTCACACCTTATGGGGATGACTTTGAGCCAGCATTAGAAAATTTAGAAAAGGTTCTGCAAAGATGTATTGACACTAGGCTTTGTTTAAGCCATGAAAAGTGTCATATGATGATGACCGAAGGAGTTATCTTAGGGCATTATATTTCAGCAGTTGGAATTCAAGTGGACCCAGCTAAAATTCAAATAATCTTGTTAATACCCACACCCACCACACAAACAGAGGTACGTAGCTTTCTTGGATTTTCTGGTTACTATAGAAGATTTATAGAACATTATTCTCGAATAGCTACACCTTTATATGCACTGACTGGAAATGTTGATTTCACTTGGACAGATAAATGTGACAATGCCTTTAATGATCTGAAGAAGCTTGTTTCAACAGCCCCAGTGCTGAGGGGCCCAAATTGGAATTTTCCATTCCAAATTTCATCTGATGCCTCAGACACAACAATTGGAGCAGTACTTGGGCAGGAGGAAGACAAGAAACCATATGCAATCTATTATATTAGCAAAAATCTATCTCCTGCTGAATTAAATTATATTGTGACTAAAAAGGAATTTTTAACTGTAGTACATGTTATAAATAAGTTTAGACATTATATAACTGGGTATCCTGTAGTACTATATACTGATCACTCTGCCATTAAATTTTTAGCAAATAAACCTGTTACAAATGGAAGAGTGACAAGATGGTTGATTTTATTGTAGGAATTCGACATTACAATCAAAGATCGACCTGGGAAAGAGAACCCTGTAGCTGATTTTCTGTCAAGAATGCCAAAGCCAATAGACACAGAAGCAGTTGAAGACCGCTTCCCAGATGAACATTTGTTCGTTGTTACTGTCAGAACCCCATGGTATGCTGATATAGAAAATTATTTGACAATAGGTAAACTACCTAAACATCTATCCCTTAATGAACGAAAGCAGATAATACAATGTAGTACCCGATTCTCTTGGATTGGGGGCTACCTATTTCACACAGGGGAAGATATGCAAATAAGAATATGCGTCCGAGAGGACGAGGTATTTGATATTTTGAAAGCATGCCATGATGGGCAGTGTGGCAGAAATTTTGCATATCGTAGAACTGCCCATAAGGTTTTATGAATAGGCTATTATTGGCCTACCATATTTAAAGATGCCAAAAAATTTGTGCAGGCCTGTGATAGTTGCCAAAGGGCAGGTCGCCCCGAGTAGTCTGATGAAATGCCTTTGAACCCTCAACTAGTAATTGAACTTTTTGAATGCTAGGCACTCGATTTTGTTGGCCCTATTAGCCCCCCATAAAACCAAGAAACATACATCCTAGTTGCAACCGAGTATGTCACCAAATGGGTTGAAGCAGAGGCACTTTCAAAAGCTACAGAGGACTCTGTAATACAATTTATTTTCCAAATATTTGTGCAATATGGCCTCCAAAGAGACATAATCACAGATGGAGGACCGCATTTTGTAGGTTATAAACTATTTGAAACACTACAAAATTACCACATTCAACACAAGATTACAACCCCATATCACCCACAGGCAAATGGCCAAGTAGAGAGCACGAAAAAAGTGATTGAATCTATATTAACAAAAATTGTTGCCTCACACACACGTGATTGGGCCTACAGATTTCCAAAAGCATTGTGGGCATATCGAAAAACGTGGAGACCCACTACGGGATATTCACCATATCAATTGGTATTTGGAAAAGAGCCCATCTTTCCAATAGATTTTGAAATTCAGATATTAAGAACATCCCAAAAGGTGGGTCTAGATTTAAATGAAGCCCAAGCCAAAAGACTACATCAAATTAATGAGTTAGATGAAATTAGGCTCTCTACTCTTCAACACACAGAGTTAATTCAACAATAGAGAGAAAAATGGCATGATGCCCTCATCAAAGAAAAGATCTTCCATGAAGGAGACTGGGCACTCCTATATGATTCTAGGTTTCAAGATTTTCCAGGGAAACTCCAGACACGATGGCTCAGACCTTATGAAATACAAAAAGTGCATGACAATGGCACTATTACATTAACCACCATTGATGGATCTGGACATTCCTTCAAAGTAAACGGTCATCGAGTACGATTGTATCATAAACCGCTTACTCGAGAATCCTTTTACCAACAATTACAGGAATATTCTACCATGAAAATTTTGGTTGAAGGGGATAACTCCTCCTTGGCACACATTTATTAAATCATTTCTTTTTTTAATTTTGTACATAAATATTGTTCATTTGTTTTGATTGCTTGTTTCATGGAATTCTCTTTTTTTTACAAAAAATTGTTTATTTCATTTATTTTGAGTTTTTGTTGTTCCTTTCTAAAGGAACAGCAGTTTCGTAGTTTTTGCTATTCCTTTCGGAAGGAAAAACATTTCCACAGATTGTTTTGCTGTTCTTTTTAAAGGAACAACACCTTTTGAGTGGATTGTTTTTTGTTTTGTTTTAGATAAGCATTTTGAGGATTTCTGATGACTCTTCTAAAGGAAAACATACTACTTATATACAATCATACAAATTAAAGCTTATTGCAATCAACAAATCAAAATAAATCATCATTCTTAAGAAATCTGTTTGGTAATGATAAGAAAAAGGGAAAAGGGACATAATCAATAACATGGATTTGTTGTCTTACTATCACTAGAATTAATATGATTGATTATCCTTTTCATGTTGGTTCTTTCCCATACTTTATAACTTTCTTTGATTTTTACTTATGGAGTAGGAATAAGGGCATATTCTTTTCTATTGAGATGTTCAGACTTCTTCCACCATCCCTACTCTTAAGGAGTGCTGAGCCATCCTTTATGAATAACTAGGAAAGTGCTATATGAAAAAGAAAAATATTTATATGTTTCACTAATAATTTTATGATTTGGCAGATGGAGGATAGGGGGTCTCATTAAGAGCCAGCCTACCATGATCATAAGGAAGTCAGTGAAGTGGCATTCCCATCATGGCCACCAAACCAGGGATATGGTCCAATGGACAATTGAAAAAATTAAGGAAGTCCTTGGAACAAGAGGTCTCGTCACGAGCTGGCCTGCCCACTTTTCACTTATTCCCGGTGAATGGCATTGTGATTTATCTGGTCACCAAGCCAGCACAATGGCCTCCATTATGACATTTAACAAGCACTTCCTCAGTATAAATAAAGGACAATGGTTCCAAGGGTGAGAAAGCAACTCTGTCAAGGTTATGGACACCTGTGGGCAACAGAGCTCTACTGATGGTATTGGAGTCACATTTATACACATCAATAGTCATATTTAACCATTTTTCCTATATCTCTATTTAAATATCAAATGAAAGTATGAATCCTTAACCTTTGATTTAGAAGCTATTATACATGAAAATCATTACAAATCAATCATATTAGTTTGAAGTGGGTAATAAATGCATATGTAGTTATGTTTATCTTAAGCTATCCCTTCTCCTTATATTTGAATCATTACAAACGATTTTATATCTATTAACGATTTATCATAGGCATTGATTTCTGTAATTGCTATAATTTGATTGAATGTATCATAATTATGCCTACTTTTTCCTGCTGTACTACTGTTGTGCCACACTTGCCTCTCTCAATTGACAGTTGAGGATGGCCTATCATCCTTCAGGGGGGGCGCGGATGTCTGCATGCAAATCACATCCTGATATTTCTTTACCTGTATGTGAACCAAATCCCTGCATTCTAGGGAAAAAAAAAATTTAACAACATTATTCGAATTCACCGTGCTGTGTTGTTCCATTGCGATCACTGTGTGTTTGGAGAGAACTAACAGTGTGAAAAGACGATGGGAGGATGACCAATTCGTAGTGAGCCGCAGGTGCTAGTTGTTTCTGATGCTGCACAAGAGATCTTGGAAATATTGGGATGGATTACATATTTCATGAGGATGCAACAACCCCATGAAGCAGTGGCTGGCCCTAATCCCAGAAAATCCTGCGTGAAGGATACTCCATGGTTAGAGGAAGACAGATAGCCGTAACAGATGAAATAATTGCAGAGGTGTCTAGTCTACCAGCGCAAGGAACCATATGGACTCAGAAAAAGGTTAGGCTTCAAGAAGCCATGAAGATTTTCCAGGATGACGGACAAACATTGGTTGTCAAAGGCAAAGGAGTTTAGTCAGCATCATTGGGAGAACCATGGATGGAATTGGCCAAGATAGTGCAGGCCTATATAACATGTGACAAAAGGAAAGACATGGTAATACCTCACCACCTTAAGTTATTGGCAGTATTAAAGCAGAAATGCACAGTAAATTTTCCTGTGTTTTTAAATTCCTTACTGCATGATATTGCCTGTAGTATAAGAAAAGCTTAGCACGCAGACATGGTGGTCAACCACCATTGCCTAATTATATTAATAGTGAGTCGGAGTCTCGCCCAACAATAGACTAGCTGGGAAGAGTTGATATTCTCCATTTTTGGAGGGCTAGCTTTACCTGCCCCAAAATGGAAGAGAATGGCTAGCTTAACAGCTGAGCCATGAATTCGCAGACAGTCCCTCTGTTCAAAACGAAGTAGGGAATGATAGAAGTGTTGAACATCGGATTAAGAGAGAAGCGAGAGGGGGGTGAATCATTTTAACACATTCATGGAATTTTAAAACTTTTTCATTAACACTTGTTTACACTTTTATTTCATGTTCAACTTAACATGTGAGTAATCTTAAAATGTGAGTAGAAAGCATTAATATAATGTAACAATAGACTTAATATCAAAGAAGAAAATATTAAGCAGATGATATACACCAGATCAACACATAAACATCATGCACAAAGACACCAGATATAAGTGGAAACCCATAAAGGGAGAAAACCACATCTTATTATTGTTGTGATGCAAAGGCGAGCTCCAACTCCCTCTCACCACTGGTTTTATGTAGGTACCAACCTACAGGAGGCTCCTACCTCAATTCTGCAAGCTACAACTTGCAAGGAAGCTCCAACTCAATCCCCTAATTTTTACGGGCACCAACCTACGAAGGCTCCAACCTCGGTGCCATGACTACAACTTGATGTGGAAGCACCAACTCCCATCTATTTTCTGCAGGCACCAACCTACAGGAGGCTCCTACCTCAGTCAGCTACAACTGAAATTTATCAAGCTACAAATTGATGTGGAAGCACCAACTCCCATCTATTTTCTGCAGGCACCAACCTACAGGAGGCTCCTACCTCAGTCAGCTACAACTGACATCTATCAAGCTACAACTTGATAGGGAAGCTCCAACTTCCTTACTCTTTCAAAAGAAAAACACTTGCTGATTTACCTTGGATATCAGCTCTATTCTGTACCATCTTCTTTGTTGTTCATCAATTCTCATATCTACCCTATATCATCTCTACATCTTCTCAGATTCTCTATCAGCTTCTCCTTCTTCTCTGCTCAGCTCCTCCTTCTTCTCTGCCTCACTGCTTCATTTCTGCATTCTCTTCACTCAATCTCTGACCTCTTTGTGCATATCAATGTGATATTATATATAGAGTTCATCACATGACTCTTTATATTCCTCAGGGAATTTGAAGTGAATAGTCCTGACGTTTTGCCTTCTGCCTTCTCATTTATTTTACCCGCTCATTCAGAAAAATATAACAATATGCATTAATTTCAATATTACAGTGGGAGTTTTGTTTTCCTACTGGAGAATTGCCAATGCATCACAAACAATAAAAAATTAATTATAACATTTACATTCAATTTCACTCAGCTCCTTTTCTGTATTTTGGCTTTACTGGATTTGTCTTTTCTGCTGCTGTTGAGTGACTGTTCTGTATACTTTGGTTCACCTCTGTGTCTATTCATCTGTTCATTGTACTTGTGTGCACCAGCTACATATATAACTGCTTTTCAGGTTTTATTCTCAAATACATATGAATCTGGGCGATGTCTGTTCATTACCAATCTCTGTTCTTGGGCTACCTACTTACATTCTCTGTTCATATATGAGCTTAAACTTAATGGTTGAAACTCACATTACAATTTCAATTCATATTTTTCCCTGTACAATTTTTCTGCTGCTGTCTCTCTCTCTTTCGTTCTTGCAGGCTCTCTTCTTCATTCGAGTTGCATAACTGCTGTACATATAACTATCTTTTAATATAACTGCTGGGAAATTTCAATACTTTTTAATTTCTGCACTGGCAACCTTTACATGTTGAATCCCCCCCTTTTTTTCTTGAACTAGGAAATTAACTTTAATTATAAATGCTTAAGTTGACAATCTCAGTTTCAGATGCCCACTTTTAACATACTTTGAAGTGAAAGCACAATATCCCAGTCACAGTTTACTTGGCTCATTCACTATTTCAATGGCCCTTCATTCAATATTTAGGACTCAATTAAATAGCCTATCCATTTTGTCCATACCTTAATTGAGAACCAAATAGTCAACATAAATTAAGGTTTGGACCCCACTATCTCAGATTTCATTTATATGCATATAAAGTTAAATCCAAACTCTGAATCTTTTTCAATACTCTTATAAGGATTTGGGTCAACCTTTGACCTTTATAATAAAATGTATTATATAGTGGCCACTGTGTAGAATGTGATAGCCTTCTTTATAATAAATTGAATAAAGGAAACGCCATCGTACATAGGTATATGTTCCGTGGAGCCCACTTGTTAATGCATTTCTTCAATCGATGGTTAATAAAATATCACGCAGCCAACACTGATCCGACGGATATCGCTTGGCTTAGATGCATGAACGATAATGCGTGATGAGAGAAGTTTCTCCAGACCGCTTGAGGCCACGTGTCAGGCAGTCAATGGAATCGCTCCAAATTCTTGAATACCACTCACCCTACGAAGGTGGTGCGATCAAAACCGGAAACCCGCCTTTACTGTTCACTCCGCTCGTGGTTCCTCTCCTTCACTCAAGGTTCCACTTCCCATGCTCGATCATCCTAAATCTACTTCTTTGTATCAGAATTATTCATGACGACTTTCGTAAGTTAGTGCGGTGAACCGATCTCTTGGTATGGATTCAACACTGCAGGGACTTCATTCAGACAGTATATCTGATGCATAATTAAATACAGCTAATCCCTCATATACTGTGACATTTCTTGCACTCTTCATCAACAGATAACCCAACATTTTATTTATTGAGGCTTGACACCAGTTCGATTTCAAGTCAAGCGGGTCGAATTATTACTTTTCCATGTGCAGTCTTTGTAACAGGGATCACATACTAAATCAAGCTTCATCATTGGAACGCAGAAAGAATTAATCTAATTCCTCCATAATATATAACACAAGGAATTCACACCAGATTCCCTTTGTGCCCTTAAATTCGTTCTGCCTTCAAACCTTCAGACTCTTGAAACCCATATTCAATTTTGCCATAATAACGAAGACCCCACCTGGGTCTTGAGTCCCAAAACTTTACGCATCATAATACATAACATAGTTTATAAGTTCGTTCACAGTGCCTTATTCAATAGCCAATTTGAAACAGAATCAGTCAATTTCATATATTCATCAACGCTCAGGAATTCCAGTTTAGATGCTATTCAAACTCCTTACAAATTACAAATCATTTTACATAACTCCTTTAATGACCTCTACTAGTATGGTCTGTGCATAAGAGGTAAATTTTTGACCAATCATAAATTTACTTTAACCATATACGGAATCACAGTTAAAGTCTCAGATATAGTCAGATACAGAGTTTACACTGTCCACAAACATAACTCTTTTAATGGCCTCTAATGGTCTGTGCATAAGAGGTAACTTTTCAACACTCTTTTCATACTTTCATAGACAATTCCAGCTATCAATACATGTTTCCTTTTTGCCACAGAACCTCGAATGTTCCTTCTCAAATCAAATACCTCTGCTCCTTGACTGATGCTGCTCCTTGCTCCTAAAGCTCCTCTGCTGCTTCTCTAGATCTCCAATCAACTAACTCTTCTAAAACTGCCTCTGCTTCATGTCTCATGCTCTCTTTGCCTTGTTGCTATTTCAAGTGCTCCTCCTTTGCCATCAATGACAACATTTCCAACAAGAAGGACTTCTGGGTAGCAGTAGCCAGCCCTTGGAATTGCCCAGCTCAGAGGATGAACAACCTCCACAATTGGAAGGAGGAAGTCCTTGTACTGATGAAGAAGAGGAAATGGAGGGAGAAATTTGCTACTCGGATGAAGAAGAAATAAGTCACCACACCAGTGGTGAGAAAAAAACCAGTGCAGAAGAAGAAGATAATGAAGAAGAGGAAATTGAGGGAGAAATTAGATATTCGGATGAGGAAGAAGGTAGCTATCATACCTGTGAGGAGGACGAAGATAATCATAGCATTGAAAGGGAAGGAACAGAGCCTCCCAAAAATACTACTGCAATTTCACCATGAAGCCCTTTACAGGAAGACCAATTGGCCCAAATTCTTGCCAATATGAGTGACTATGTGCAGCCTCATATCCCTTTAGACCTTAAAATTGATATTAATCAGTTGCAAGAGCACTTTTCTGTCAACAAAGAAATAGCTAAAGAAATGCTGGATGAAACATAAAACCCTAACGAAGTGATAGAGTCAGCTAGGGTTGCTTCCCCTGAAAAGCATGAACAAGAAAAGGAGAACACCAAAGCAATATCCCATCTTGGAAGTTCTCAGGGGATTGCAGAGTCAATTGAGGGTATAATTCCCGAAGAATTTAGCCAAGGGCATATGAATATTGAAGAAGAACCCCAAGAAGAAAACCAAGCAGAGAACCCAACTGAAGGCACGGCTGAGGAGGACCAAGACCCTGTTGAGCAAACAGGTTCAGAAAAAGGAACAGCCGTTCCATTAAGAAAAAGGAAGAAAGTAACTGAGATTGAAAATCTTTGAAGGGAACGAATGAAGCTTCAAAGACTCGTGGAACAACTCAGGAAAACCATTAGGGTTCTTAGAATGAAACAAATGCCCAAGCGAGCCCCCAAGAGAAGAAGCATAGCCACCAAGAAAACTTAAAAAAAGAGAAAAGTGGCAGCTAAGATGAACCCCCAAGTAGCAGAAGCTATGGCTGAGCCTAATTATGGAGATACGGAATAGCAAACAACTGTTCCAACACAAGTTGTTCTAGAGGGACCCACTTCAAGTGAAAACATGCAAGCTAGTAGTCAGAATACTTTTAGTGACCCTACATTAGCCAGACTCCAAGAGGAGTTGGCACAGGCTCGATTGGAAAGGCAAAGGTTGGAAGAAGACATTGTCCCTAGGAGGAGATATCAAGAGTTGCAACAACAGATGAAGATCATCCATGAAGCAGAGGCTGAAGCCCACGAGAAGTGTCGAAAGGCAGAGGAAAAGGCTGAAAAGATAATGAATCAATTAAAATTAGCCCAGAATCGAATGGACACTCTCTGCTCATTATACACTGATGTCCTAGCCTGTAGATGCCCTGCCAAGAACTATGCTTTATTTTTATTAGAAAGATATTTACAACTAAAGATTAAGGCAGTTAGGGAAGGAAAATCTATAGAGCTAAAAACTATAGATGACTTTGTAACATGCTGCAAACTCTACGGGGTAAAGGTACAGCGCCTCTTGTGTGAGTTTTATTTGCATAATATAATATTGGAAATTCATAGTGAGACAAATCCTAGCCATTTTGTGGGTGATATCCAATACCAGAAGTTTATTTCCTTTGTTGTTAATTAGTTAAAATGGCTTAAAGCCTATAATGTTTTTCTAAGGCAGGAAAATGAATTAGATTTGTGGGTTAGGAGTGAACCTCAGAACCCATTTCAATTTTGGGCTAGGAAAAAGAGTTTGCTGACAAAGGAAGGTGTTATCCAAGCATTGGGGCCTGTCCATAAATCGATTATCTTGAATGGGACAGATTATTTCCTATCTATTAGAAACCAAGCTTACATAGCAGCTAAGGTCTGATGGGGAATTTCCAATCGGAATGTGCAAAATAGAGAACCATTTAACTATAAAAATTTTGGGCTAGCTGCAGACCGCTTGGTTTCCTATAGTAATCTCATTTAAAAGAAGGACCATTCTGGCTAGGGTGTAGGTTTTGAAACCCCATTGCATGGTATCTTGCTACAGACTACAAAGCCATTTATGAACTACCCGAAGGACAGACAGAGCATGTTTTCGAAGCATTAGCTGCACTGCATGGTTTTAGGCCTTTTGATGAAAAACCTTATCCGGCTTATTCTTTAACTGCTCTCCATCTGAACTATAGTTTTCATGAGGACATGTAAAAGATTAAGCAGGGGGGTATGTTTGGCAGTGGAAAAGGTATGAAATCACTGTGTATTTTCTCATTCTTTTACTGTAGACATAATCCTTTTTACCTTAGAAAGGTGATTTATTATAAGAATTATTGTAGAATTGGAAAGGTTTATGTTTATTGTAAAAATATGACTAAAGATTGCTTTTTGTTGATAAAACAGGAATTAGACGAAGTGAACAGCTATACCAAAGGTGAGGCTGAGATGAATGCAATTGTTGTTCCTCCAGCGTTAGACCAAATCCTGCCAAATACAAGGAAATCCAAATGCATCGCTAAGAAAAGGCAGGGGACAGCTTGACTTCAGTCAAATTAAACCATATGATAACTAAAATAAGGGAAGCTAATCCCTCAGGATCCTTCGATCCTGAGGGATCGTTGTTCAAGCCTCATCGTATTCCTCGTCTTGTCCGTCAGGGTCTGATATATAAGGCAACGCCTTTAGTGATTGAGGGGTCGGAAATTCTTTTATTAAAAACATTTCCTTTGTAATATTGTGTTTCATTGACTCTCAGCTTTAGAGAGTGGTCTCTGTAATACTTTATGCTCTTTTAATATAAAAGACGTGTTTCATTTCATCTCTCAAGTTATGAAGTAGCCCAGCAGGGTTTCACTGGTGCTTAGGGCCCAGCTCTGGTGGAATTACCCTGCTGTTTGTATTTCTAATATTTGCTTACTGTTGTGTGAAGTTGTGTTTAAATTCATTACGATTGTAGAGTTGATTGATTGCTGTTGGATTGAATACAGAATCGTTGTGAGCATTAACGAACTGCACTGCTATTTTATCATTTGCAAGAAGTGTATTCGCTATTTATTTACCTTGTTATCTTCATAAAGCTTTGTTGTTCTATATTCAATTCTAGTTGTTGTTCTATTGGTTTATGACTCTTTATGATTGAATTTTTCATGGTATTGGCTGTCGACAGGGTTGAAGTATTAAGATTAGTTGCAAGATTGTGTTAAATTTAGAATTTCTGTTCAATTTATGTTTGTTGTTCCATTCCTATTTATTGTTCATTTCTAATTCATAGATTCAGATTAGAAAATAGATTGGTTACAATTGCTGTGTACGCATAGGAATTATGAGTTGTTGTTCCTTTCTAGCTTTTGTTATTAGAGGAAGTTCCTTTCAGTTATTTTCATCAACAAGTAGTTTGAGTTTGATTTCATTTCGATTGCTTTAAGAACAAGACCACCAACTGTAGAGGACACTGGTTACTGCTTCCAAGTTCCCATATTGGCTATCTTGCCTCAATGTGATTTCAGTTGCATCGATTTCTAAGGGAAGGATTTATTTCTACTGTATCCCTGATCGATGTTTTGCATATTGATGTAGTTAAAATTTCAGAGCATTTCCATTTATGTTGTTGTAATTAGATTTCTTTACAAGCATCCGTTTACTCTTGTATTTAGAATTATGTACTACATCTTCATAGCATTACTCTTAGTTAATTGCAGCCTCAGACAGAGTACACTCTTGAAATAAAAATTCTCTCCCGGATTGATAATTAATGTAGGAAAATTAGGTGTTTAAAAGATACCCTTTTATGCTCCAACAGAAGGTCCCAGAATAGAAAAAAGAATAAGGTTTCAAGTGGGAGATCTAAATCTCCTATAAAGTTTGTAAAGGTGTGCTAGAAATGCGGAAAGTAAGGACACTACAAAAAGGACTGCAAATCGAAAGCTCCTAAGAAAGGAAAGGGATCTGATTATGCTCTTTCTGGAGAGGAAAAAACCACCTTAGATGAAGGTGGGGATCTGTATTTGGATTCTTTTTCAAATACACATATAGATCATGAGTCATGGTTGATTGACTCAGGTGCATCCTTTCACTTCACTCCTCATAGGGAGTGGTTCTGCGAGTAAGAGAAATATGATGGCAATGATGTCTTCCTAGGGGATGATAGGAAGGCTAGAATCATTGGACGTGGAAAATTCAAGCTGAAGCTGCAAGGTGGAAGGATTAGAACACTTCCTAGTGTTCTGCACATTCCTGCATTGGATATAAATCTGATTTCTATAAGCAAGATCGATGATGCAGGTGTAAAAACAGTGTTCGAGAAAGACACCTGTAAGATGGTTCAGGAAGCACTAGTATTAATGCGGGGAGTTCGGATTGGAACTCTGTAAAAACTTCAGGGAAACACTGTTATTGATGGGTGCAACAATTTTGTGGTTCCTGAAGGTGGAGGGGAAAGCTCAGAGGTCTCTGGAGAAAAGACCATGCTATTGCATCAAAGGCTTGGACATATTGGAGAGAAGGGCCTTTCGGATACTACATGGAAATGGTATGGTAGAAGGTATGTCTAATTTCTCTAGATTTCAATTTTTGTGAACATTTTTTATATGGGAAGCATAAGCAGGTGAGTTTTCCTTTTGGTGCTAAGAGGGCGAACAAGATATTAGAGCTTGTGCACATTGATGTGTTTGGACCTGTGTCGATTCCATCAGTGGGTAAGTCTATGTACTGTGTTTATTCATAGATGACTTCTCAAGGAATACATGGTTATATTTCTTGAGGAATAAATCTAACGTCCTTGACAAATTTAAAGAATTTAAGGCTCTGGTGGAACACCAGACAGAGAAGAAGATAAAGGTTCTGAGGACAGATAATGGTGGGGAGTTCTGCGAGAAGGAATTTGAAAAGTTCTGTAAGAAGTGTGGTATAGCACGACAAAATACTACTCCATACACACCTCAGAAAAACGGAGCTGGAGAAATAATGAACAGAACGCTGATGGAAAATATAAAAGGCATGCTCAGTGCTACCGGATTAGGACAAGAATTTTGGGTAGAGGCAGTGGATAATCCATGTTACCTGGATAAAAGATCACCTTCATCAGGGTTGGAGGATAAGGCTTCACATGAGGTATGGACTGGTAAGAAACCCTCTCTTTCACATCTTAGGGTATTTGGATGTGATGCATATGTACATGTTCAAAAGGAGAAAATGACCAAGTTGGATAATAAATCTAAAAGGTGCATCTTTATTGGGTATAAGGATGGCTTAAAGGGTTACAAGCTTTGGAACCTAGAAACAAGGTATTGTACTACAACTGAGATGTGGTGTTTAGAGAGGTGAAATATGTTGTTAAACATGAATTAATACCAAAGGAACCTGAGAATATAGAGTTTGAGCTAAAGGAGGATGAATTAGACTCTATAATAGAAGAAGATTGAGAAGAGGAAGAGGCACAAACTCTAGCTGTGAGAAGATCATCTTGGGAAAGAAGACAACCATAAAGGTATAGTCCATCTTATTTCTATTCAATTTTTTCTTTAACTATAACTGATGATGATCCCAGAACTGTAAGGGAGGCAGTACATTCAGAGGATGGAAAACTCTGGAAGGAGGCCATGGTTGATGAAATGGCATCCTTGCACAAAAATGAGGCATGGGATCTGGTGGAGTTGTTGGCTGGAAGGAAACCCATTGGGAGAAAATGGGTGTTTAATAAGAATATGAATGTAGAAGGTAAGGTGGAGAAATACAAAGCTCATTTGGTAGCAAAAGGTTATTCCTAGGTGTCGTGAATTGATTTTGGTGATATTTTTTCTCTTGTTGCCAAAGTTACTTCTATTAGATTATTTTTATCTGTTGTTGTTGAATTTTATTTTGAGGTAGAACAGGTGGATGTGAAGACAAAATTTTTTCATGGGGATCTGGAAGAGGAGCTCTACATGAAACAACCTGAAGGCTTTATGGTGAAAGGGAATAAAGAACTGGTATGCAGGTTAAAGAAGTCTCTATATGGGTTAAAACAATCACCAAGGATGTGGTATCAAAAAATTGATACCTATATATGGGGACTTGGCTTCACTAGAAGAAAGGAGGATCTCTGTGCTTATTTTAAATTAATTGGTGACCATGTTATTTATTTGGTCTTGTATGTATATGATATGTTTTTTATTGGAAATGACCAAGAAACCATCCAAGATTTAAAGACCCAATTGTTCTCCAAATTCGACATGGAGGATATTGGTGCTACAAACTATATTTGGGGCATGGAAATTAAGAGATATCAGGCAAAGAGGAAGCTCTGGTTAAACCAAAGGAAGTATGTCGAGACTATATTACATAGGTTCAATATGTAGGATAGTAAACTGGTGAATGTTTCGATTCCTGTAGGTGTAAATATGTCTGCTGAATAGTGTCCCAAGGCACAAGGCATTTCCTTGAATGAATGGGTGTGGTGAAGAAAATTGCAGTCGACATTCGAAAATCAATACGCCTATCCGGTATCTGTTGAAACCCTTGTCTCCTAGGAAAAGCAGTGTTACCTAGAAAATCCCCTTTGAACTGTAATAACTGATTTTCATACTCTTTCACTAAAACGGGACAGGACAGTTCATTAGCTCATTCTAAAGCAGAAAATGATATTCCAAAAACTTGCAATTGTACTGTTTTTCCATTCGAACCGAATTTCCATTTTGAATCCACAAGAACCAAAATGGGATTCTTATCTTCATGCTTTCTAGCTTTTCTCATAAAATTGGATTATTTACCTTGTGACTGGACTTTCAAATTAAAGACTTGGGTGTCAGTGAGAATCCCCTTCGAATATTTTGTCGCTGCAGAGACAATTATTTGAATGGTTCTGACCTAATTGGACTCTGGGAGTCCAATATGCCCATATACTTTCTCCCAGAAGTCCATATTTTCCCTGAAATCATCCATCTTTGCCATGCCAACTATGATCCTAACCAAAGAGCAGTCTTATCCCCAAATCAAGATGTTCTCTTCCCAATAACTGCTCAATCCATAAATGAGATGCTACATTTCCAGCCTGGTCAAGCCCTCACCCCTCTGCACATGGCTAAATTACTTGAGAAATCTACACAATTGTCCCATGAAGAGTTAAACCGTCTTTGTCAGACTTTCATGCTGCCACAGCATCAGCCTAAAGGACCTCCCCCTTATGGCCACACCTATTTTACTGATGAAGGCAGACTTATTCTAAACATGATATCTTCAATAATGGGTTTTAATACTAGTGAGTTTGTTGACCAATTGACCCTAGTGTTATTGTCTATTTTTACCCCTGGACAACCTCCTGCTGTTAGATATGATTTTGCATCTTTTATTGCTGACAAAATCCATGATCAATTCATGAGATTTGGAAATGAGAGAGTATTCAAATATTCTTCCTTCATATATCATCTCATGATATATTATCAGTCAGAAAGTTTTCCTTTCCATATTCAGAAACTTGATGCTAAAGGAAACCCTAGATCAGTTATCTTTTGGTCTGCTATCACCCATCATTCTCCTGATTCTCCTTACTCATACAATGAGTTTATTGATTTGTTTGTACATCCAGCAACCACTTTTTTAACTGGAATTTCTCCTCCCAGAGTCAGTAATGAAATCAAGAGAATCCTACAACTCTCAAAACAATATAAGGTGGGAGATTGGTACTTATATCAGAATTATACTGAAATTAGGATTTGTGGATGTGAATTGTGTCCTTCCAAGTTGCCCATATATGTTCCAATGAGACTTTTTGCACTTGAGTATTTCAGAAAGATGAACAATTCAGATATAGTTCATTTCTGTAATGCCAAGAAGAAGGCACAACTCAGAATAAAGAGCCAATTAGGTCCCTTTGTTTGTAATTCTAGGGAAGCTGGGAAAGAGGCCGAAAGGATTTTAGAAGATTACCTCAAACTACAAAAGAGTTTATGCTGGGCACCCTATGATCCATATAGCTTTATTTGTGACAGAAGAATGAAAAACAAATTATCTCCATACATTCATTTTAGGATGCCAGAAATTGAACAATATGCAAATACAGATGAATGGGTGGAAGGAACTTTGGTAGAGCAAGATAGTGAGCAGGTCAATATTGATAATGTAATGAAAGATCTTGAAAAGATACTTGACCTGGACTCTCTTGGGCAGATACAGATAGTAGGACCTTCTTCAGCGGGAACTTCACAACAAAATTTGAAGGAGATAAATACAGTGGCAATAGAGTCAAAAGGAAAAGAAAAGGAACCGAACATAAAAATAATTGAAAAATTCACAATGACAGAGCTACCAGAAACATCTAAAGAACAAGGTCATGTACAAATCACTCCAGTTCAGATCAATGAGGCAGAAATTGCCAATCTTCGAACTCCTCTTAATATGGAAAAAGGGGAAAAGAGAGAAGTTGAAACATCCACCCCTGGTGATAGATCTACAGAGCACCATGATACTAAAAGGCAGAGATTGAATCCTCTTCCAGAAGTTGAATCATTTTAAGAAATCTCTGACAACCAAGAAAGAGAAGACAGTCAACAAACAGATGCAGGTAGTGGGGCATCCACTACTTTTCAAAGAAAGGAGCTACAGAAAAAAAAAGGCACAGAGATATCTTCTTTCAAGCCTCCAGTAAAAGAGGCCTGGGACATCAAAAAGACATTTATCAATATCAAGGCCAGGAATGATCCACTAAGAATTCAAGTATATAATCAATATTTGAAAATGGCTCCAAAGAATCAAGAAAGACTGATGTCAGCTTTTGACATCCAACAGGGAAAAATGATAATGAGCCATTTCAAACCCAAGGTGAAACAACCCTAGACAGCTGCTGATTATATTAAGACAAATTTTGAAGTTCTGGCAAAAGACATCCATCCTTTATATCAGATTGAGTTGCATAAGCAGACTGGTGAAATGATCTATTCTACACTGACTGATAAGGCAATGACAGCTCATAAGTTACAGGATTATTTGGAGAACACTAATACACAATTGCAGCTTGAAAAAGCTTCTTCTCAAGCCAAATATAACAGGATAAAAACATTGGAGGAAGTAATAATTGGATTAGGTCACAATCCAAAGGATTTCAAAGGTATATAAGATCTAATTAAGAAAAAAGATGAAGACATTGCAGCTTTGAGGAAGCAGTTGAAATTTCCTGCTTCAAGACATCCTCAAACTGAAGAAATAATAAAGAAGAATTTTGAACAATAAATGATGGAGTTTCTCTCAAAAATGAATGAGCAACTGACTGAAACAGAAAAAGAGTTGGAGCAAGCATTGAAAGACAAACTATCTGCTCTTCCAACATCTACAATGGGGGAAATTACAGGTACACAGCCAACAGGTCAGCCAGCAGAGTCATCACAGGTAGATACTTCAAATTTGAGCACAGAAGTATTAGTAAAGAAAATGAATGATTTGAAACTGCAAGTAATAGAACTTCAGCACACAAAGTTACAGCTTTTCAATTTGGAATAGAGATATGACCTTGCAAAAATGAGTGTTGCTGACAAATCAAGAGAAATCAAGAGATTGGAAAAATTGGTTAAAGCATTAGAAAAGGATCTCACATTGGAGAAGCCTTTGAGAGAAATAAATGAAATTCTTTGGGATAATATTATCCAGTCAATAAAAGACGTATGGCCTTCAATTTAGATAATGTACGAGCAGAATGATTTGGTCAGAGCAGCTCTGGATGAAGTTGAAAACACACGAGCAGAATTAGGAAATAGGCCTGAGGAAGACAATCAACTTATACATTTTTTAAACACCCAAAGCAGACAACAGCTTGAACAAGTGGGTATTTAGGATAGAACTGCAACAATCTTAGAAATAAAAATATTTTTTACCAAAAGAACTCTTATGCAAAATTTGGAACGAAGGTGCTTTGACATGCAGGAAGAAATAATTGCTTTCAGAGAAAGGTTTAATGTTTTATTAAATAAAGGGTTGCCTAGCCCTATAATTCCAGAAGATAAAATAATGGACCTGGAAACTTATGTTAGGAAATTGGACATACATGCTCACAATCTAGCCAATTCCTCAGCCAGTTCATAACAAGCAACATTACCTACAGGAAGGAATCTTCATGACAGAATAGAGAATTTGTTTTATCTTGAACATGAAGTAAGGCATTTGTTTCCTAAACAGCCTAATTTCTTCAGATATACCGAGGCTGATGAAACATTAAGGAAGCTTCAACAGACAATAATAGCAGAAGAGAAATGGTGGGAAGATATGTTGGAACTTTTGTAAAATTTATCCTTATATGAAGTTTTGCCTATTTACCACAGTATAAAGGATAAAAGATAAACAAAGGTTAAAGAGTATCAGTTAAGTTAAAAGTGTATCAGTAAAAACAAAGAGTATCAGTGAACAAGGCAGTTAGAACAAAATTACTGAAGAAGACAACGATGAGCCACAATATAGCACCTCCCTCCAGCACACTCTCAAAAGGAGGGAACAACACAACATCGGTTACTTCTTGTCTTATCCATGAGACCATCTGTCTCTATTTTTACTGTAACTTATCTATGAGTCATATTAGATTATATCTCATTTTGTTGAGAGATATTTTGTATATTTTTTTTTATAAATAAGCCCTCAATTGGATTATTGATGGTGGATTCTTCGACTTTGCTGTAACATTGATTTTTGGAATAAAGTGCTTTTGGAGAAATTTCTTTGTGGCTTGCTGGATGATGAATTGAAGCTCAAGACTTTTTGCAGGATTCATGTGTCAAACTACAGTTCAATAAGTCATTTCTATCCTGTGTTTTAGGTTTTATATATTTTTACTACATCACTGTGTTTCATTTCTGAATAATTAACAAAAAGGATTAAATCAGAAATTGCTTAAGTGTACTCTGATTTCAATTTTTATTATTCTAAATGTTTTCTTCTAAACTGGTTATAAACAATGAATTCTTAATTTCTCTTGTTTCTCTGGTTTAAGCATTTGATTACTTAGCAAAGAATTCTTAATTTCTCTTTATTGGTAATCACTCCCTTTCTCTCGTTTAAACATGTTGAAAGATTCTTAATTGCCTTTCATCCATTTAAAAAATCCATTCCATTCACTTTAATATCCAAAATTGTTCTTTGTTTTGGCTATCTTGCCCTGCAAAGCCATTTTTTGTGTAAAAACTTAATCTATTAAAGCCATCTTTTCGACTCCATAGCCCAATGGCCTGAAATACTCAATCTTGCCCTTAGTTGGTGGATTCCACCATTTAAATTCAAACAAAACTCTTTGATGTATAACTAGCCTAATATTTTCTAAGAACAAAGCTAAATTTTAAAGAGAGAGCCCTCTCTGGATACAGATTCGCTAGATTCTGTATCT
This sequence comes from Pinus albicaulis, assembly GCA_034641835.2. Taxonomy (NCBI): domain Eukaryota; kingdom Viridiplantae; phylum Streptophyta; class Pinopsida; order Pinales; family Pinaceae; genus Pinus; species Pinus albicaulis. The sequence continues at coordinate 961,369,232 of CM076584.1, forward strand.
GAAGGTTGGTTTGTGGTTACCTCGGATTTACTTTCCTTTTCCACAACTTCAAGGAAAATCTGAGTGATAACATAGTGGCGACCATACTGGGGATCTGAATAATTTTATTGGTACTACTGTTTGATTTATAAACTACAGACGGAGTCTAAAGATTAGCCAGGTAGCCTTTGAAATGATTTTTGCTCTGCAATTGCATAGTAAATAAATGCTACTTCATTCAATCTCCGGTCTAGTTTATAGACTCAGCTTTGGTTTCAAACATTCAATCAGTTTCTCTAGTTCAATATATCTTTGAGAAAATTTTAATTAAAAATCTTTAATTTCTGAGAGAATTTTTCGAAGTTGTATTTTCATTTCATTTAAAAACAAAAAACTTAAAAAGAAACATTACTAAGAAAACTGGCTTCAGAAAGGATTCGTTATACTAGGTCAAATCCTGACCCTAACCCACCACCGATATTCAAAAATCCGAATCTGATTCCTAGGATTCTTAGAAGTCAAGAAAGCTCTGAAAAAGAAAGTCAAGAAAGCTCTGGAAGTTCTCAAATTCTTTATAGATCAGCATCTTGTCCTGTAAAGTGGATTTATTTTGATGAAGAACCTTTTGATGAGCGATTCGAAACATCTTTATTTGTGAATTTTTCTGAAACTGAATTGTCCAAACTAGTTCCAGACCCATTATTTCTTGAAGATTTGCAATTTGAATATATCACTTCACATCTTGACAAGCATCTACAAAATTCCATTCAATCTGAACAGACCTTTGAAGAAACTTCAAACACTTCTATAATTACTATAGCTTCCCCAAGTTCATCTACTTTTCCCCAAACTTCTCAAACACAAGCCACTCCTGCTACTCCTCCACCCACTACTTCCAGACCATCATCACCTGTTCTTCCATTACACCTTCTGATGGCAAACAGATATGCTCCTTTGAGATTTCCAGGCAACCCTGGTGCTTTGCCCCAAGATTATCAGAGTAAAATCACCCCTTTTGACGGTTCTGGTACTTACACAGCTCAACAACATACCAAAAGGATGACTGATTACTTTGAATTTTATGAAATAGACGCTGATGATGTGAGAATGCGAATTTTTTTCCAGAGTCTTACTGGGGAAGTCAGGACATGGTTTAGGGCTCTTGCTCCAAACAGTATTGCTGCCTTACCAGCCTTGTATAGGGAATTTTTAAATAGATGGGAGAAGAAAAAATACCCTCTTCAAATCCTATCTGACTTTGGAAAATTTAAAAGAGGACCTAATGAAGCAGTGCAAGATTATATCATCAGATTCAACGAGGACTACAACACTATTCCTCAAAACCTTAGACCCCCTCCGGATTCAGTACTGGTTAAATTCCCTGATGGTTTTGATTCTGACATAGCATATTCACTTAGGGAAAGAGCCCCCCAAACTCTAGAAGAGATGCAAAGCATAGTGGTTAGTGTTGAAGCTAACCTCATAGAAAAACGAGCTAGAGCTAGAGCTGAAAGAAGGATGCCTATAAAGGAAGAGCCTTTGGCTTTTGAAAGAAAGCTGGATGCAATTATTAAAGGTATGGAAATACTGGGAGACAGAGTTGAGACAATCGAAAGAAATTCCTCTGGCGATGGTCAAAATTTTGTTAGAAACCCAAACTTCAGAAGAAATCAAAACCAAAATATTGGGAAAAATTTCCCTGACCAAAACATCGGGCCACCATTCCAAGAAAATTTTGTTGAAGGTTCATCTTCTAAAGAACCAATAGAGGATGTTGAAATAAATAATGTGACTGAAAACAAGAATGAACCAGAAGTTTTCCTATCTCAATATGATCAAGAAAATCACATTCTTGAAACATTTCAAACTCATTCAGGAGAAACTTTTGATTTTAAAGAAGGATATGATTCAGCAATTTATGAAGTTCATAAACAATACAATTTGAGAAGCAGACGGATTGATGTGCCAGAGAATAGCAAATAGAAAGCTGCAAAACAAAACATCAAAGGTAAAACTAACACTCCTCCTCTACAAATTCTTTCTAGAGCAAGTCCTAACCCCTCAAATCCAATAATTGAAGATGTGTCTGATAATCAACCAAATAATAAACAACTTTCTAATACTTCTCCTCCTGCAGGAAACATAGAAGAACCAGTAGAAATTAATTCAGAAACACCTTCAACTCATAATCCCACACCTGAAAAAGAGAAAAATATTGAAGACCCAAAAAACAGAGAAAATCCAACTGTTCAAAATACTAGAACTCAAACAGAAAAATCTTTCAATCTAGAAGCTGAAATAGGAAAACTAAAGATAGCTGTTCCCTTAGCAGAATTAGCTAAACATGATGTCTATAGAAGCCAAATCAGCAGATCCCTTAACATTACTGGAATGGACGATTCAGTAAATGTTTTTGATGATCAACCCAAACTACTTTTTGGCCCTGAAGTGAATGGTAAACCAGAGAGTGGAGGAACTCCTCCATTTTATGTGAGTTTAAATGTACATGATAAAATACTTCATAACGCCATGCTTGATTCTAGAGCGTCTCACAATTTAATACCCAAAGTTGTGATGGAAAGATTAAATCTAGACATTACCAGACCATATAAAGATATTTCTTCTTTTGATTCAAGTCAGGTAAGATGTTTAGGTTTGATTAAATATTTGTGTGTTACTTTGGTGCAATACCCTGCGAAATCTATTCTGATGGATATAGTAGTAGTAGATATTCCTCCCAAATATGGTATGTTGTTGTCCAAATCCTGGGGTGCCAAACTCGGAGGATCTCTTCAACTAGATATGTCATATGCTACTATTTCAGTATTTGGTCAACCTAAAAGACTATACAGAGAGACCTTGATGAAATATTTAGTAAGTAGTTAGGAGAAGCCTGAAAATTTCCCTGTCTACTCAGTACATTCTGATATGGACTCATTCATCCTTTATAATGCTGAATTTGACCTTCCCACTGAACTAGAAGCACCAGAAACAGAAACTACAAATAAATCTACTGTTCAAATCGAAGAAATTTCTGAAAACAAAGAAAAATCAGACATTCAAGAAATACCAGAAAAAATTGAAAAACCAGAGCTCCCTGTTAAGAAACATGTTAAAACAGTTGATGAAGATTATGAACATGAAATTCTATGGCATTTAGAATTTGATGGTTCAGTAAATAAGTTAGGAGCAGGAGCTGGAATTTGGATACATAACGTTGAAAATGATCATGCCGAAGGCCATGCTTATAGATTGAACTTTAGATGCACTAATAATATGGCAGAGTATGAAGCTCTTTTGCTAGGGCTTGAACATGTCAAAAAGTTAGGAAAAATTAGAGTATCAATCATAGGAGACTCTGAGTTAATTATTCAACAAATTAATGGTGAATATTCAACAAAATACCCCAGATTAAGACAATACAGAGAAACAATTGTGGAAATTCTCAACACTTTTCTACAATCTCAACTTGCCAAAATTCCTAGAAAACAAAATTTGCATGCTCATAGTCTTGCAATGTTCGCTAGCACATGTAAATTACCTTTTGGACCTAATCATCAGTTCACAGCTGAGATTAGACATAGACCTACTATACCGGATAATCTTATGAATTGGCAAGTGTTTGTAAATAATAATCAGATTAATAATTTTTTGACCTTAGAAAATGAGTTCTCTAACAGTAGTATAGATGAAGACACAATAATCAATGAATCTGATCAATTAGATGAGCAAGAAACGGATATTTCAGAAGAGACTGCAATTCACATGCTTCACCCAACCAAATTCACTAAAAAAGATATGCAGGATTTGAAACAAATGGAAATTGATGAGATTATAGAAGATGAATCTGAAATTATTAATCTGAAAGATAATCATTTACCTAAAGGATTAACTCCTTTAGAAGATCTTTTTGACTCAAATGACATTCCACTAAAACCCAAAATGGAACCGTTAAAAGCTGATATTGAAGAATACAATTTGGGAACTGAAGGAAATCCCAAGATGGTTAAGTTATCTAAATCTCTGCCAGCAGATCAAAAGGTTAAATATGTTGAACTTTTAAAAGAATTCCAGGATGTTTTTGCCTGGAGTTATGAAGATCTTAAATCATATGATACATCAATAATTCAACATACAATACCTTTGAAACCAGATCAGAAACCATTCAAATAGAAACTTAGAAGGATCAACCCTGTGTTACTGCCTTCAATTGAGAAAGAGATTAAAAGAATGTATGAAGCAGGAATCATAGCTCCTATTAGGTTCTCTGAATGGGTTTCTAATTTGGTACCAACAAGGAAAAAGACTGGAGAGATTAGACTATGTGTTGATTTGAGAAATTTAAACAAAATTTCTTTAAAAGATAACTATCCTTTGCCAAAAATGGACCATATCTTACAAAGGGTAGTTGGATCTTCAAGGATTTCTCTTCTGGTTGGATTCTCAGGATACAACCAGATTTTGGTTCATCCTGATGATTAAGACAAAATAGCATTTACAACACCATGGGGTACTTTTAAATATGTTAAGATGCCTTTTGGACTCAAAAACGCAGGAGCAACCTTCCAAAGAGCAATGGACATTTCATTTGCCAAAGAAATTCATGATTTTCTGGTTATTTATCTAGATGATTTAACTGTTTTTTCCAAAACAAATCAGCAACATTTAGATCATCTAAGACAAGTGTTTATAAAATGCAGAAAGTATGGTATTTCTTTAAATCCGAAAAAATCATTGTTTGGTCTTGAAGAAGGAAAACTCCTAGGTCACATTATTTCTAAAGATGGCATTAGAATTGATCCTGAAAGAATACAAGCCATATTGCAGATACCTCATCCCAGGAATATTAAAGAACTTCAAGCTTTCATAGGAAAGATCAATTTTTTGAGAAGATTCATTTCTAGTTTAGTTGAATTACTTAGACTGCTTACTAACATGTTAAGAAAGGATTCAAGTATTGACTGGACCGTAGAAGCCAAGCAATCATTTGAAGAAATCAAAATGGCTTTAACCAGAACACCAGTTCTTACCAGTCCAAAATTTGATAGAGATTTCATAATTTTTTCATTTGCTTCTGAACATACAATTGCAGTTGTTTTACTACAAAAGGATGATCAAGGATGTGAAAAACCAATAGCCTTTTTTAGTAAAGCACTTAGAGATGCATCATTGAAATATAATATCATGGAGAAAAAAGCTTTTGCACTTGTGAAAGCAATTAAAGATTTCAGAGTTTATATATTGTATTCTCATGTGATAGCTTATGTACCTAATGCTGTCATTAAAGACATCTTAACTCAAGATGGTATTGAAGGAAAAAGAGGTAAGTGGATAGCTAGCATATTAGAATATTATATTGAAATAAAACCAACAAAACTCATAAAAGGTCAAGGATTGGCTCAACTCATGACTGAAACAAATTTCCAAGCCCTGGATATTAATGAACTGGATGACGAACAGGAGATGGCGACTCCACAAATCAGTCAGGCCTTTTTAGACTCACCCTGGTACACTGATATCATTTATGTTTTGTTAAACCTGCAAGCTCCTCCAGGGTTATCCAGAACAAAACAAAGGTTTTTGAAAATGACATCTTTAAAGTATTGTATTTTAGATAGTGCTCTTTTTTGGAAGAATCATGATGGAATTCTATTAAATTGTTTATTAAAAGATGAAACTAACAAGGTTCTCAATGAATTCCATGCAGGAGATTGTGGTGGACACCTCTACTGGAAGTCAACTGCAGATAAGATCTTAAGGGCTGGTTTTTATTGGCCAACCTTGTTTTCAGATGTTAAGAAATTTGTAACTGCTTGCCATAAGTGTCAGATCTTTGAGGGCAAGAGAAAATTGTTACCTTTACCATTAAAACCAATTTCCACCGAGAGACCCTTTCAACAATGGGGACTGGATTTTATTGGAGAAATCCATCCCCCTTCTTCTGGGCAACATAGATGGATCCTCACTGCTACAGATTACTTTACTAAATGGATTGAAGTAATCCCATGTAGACAAGCCAATGATTCTGTAATTATAGGATTCCTAGAAACCAATATACTTTCAAGATTTGGTTGTGCAGAGAAAATTATAACTGATAATGCTGCTGCTTTTAAGTCTAAGAAAATGATTAGTTTCTGCAATAAATATCACATCACTTTAGGCCATTCAATAGCCTATTATCCTCAGGGTAATGGACTGGCTGAATCTTCCAATAAAAGCCTCATTAATATCATTAAAAAATTATTGGAAGAGAATAAAAAGAATTGGCATAAGAAACTTACCAATGCATTGTGGGAAGACAGACTTACAACCAAAAAATCAATTGGGACCAGTCCATATGAATTAGTTTATGGTATTGAGGCTAGATTTCCATCATCCTTAGGAATTCCTGTTATGAAGTTACTTCGGGAAGCTCAAGTAGAGCCAAATGATATTTAGAGAAGAATAAACCAAACAATTCACTTGTAGCAAACTAGAGAAGAAGTGTATCAACGATCCCAAGTTTTGCAGGAAAAATTAAAGAAAATGTTTGACAAAAGGACTAAAGCAGAAGATTTTCAACTAGGAGACAAAGTTCTAAGATGGGATTCCAGAAGGGAAGATAAAGGGAAACATGGGAAATTTGATTTCTTATGGAAAGGACCTTACATAATTCATGCTTTACAGGGAAATAACACATATTTTTTGAAGAATTTGGATGGTTCAGAAGCTGAGGAAGGACCAGTCAATGGTCGAATGCTAAAACACTACTTTGATCCTATTTACTAGGATGTTCTGATTTTTTAACATGTACATCATATATCCTTTCTAATGCATCAGTTTTGATTGGATGGTGACTTACTGAAGTTGAAGCCCGAAGTGAAGGCCCTAAGCTTCAGAAGTTTGACTATAATATATACAATAAAGCCACCAGAAAAAGAAGATAACATGGTTCAGTTAAAGGCATTTGGAGGCATCTGATCTGCTGTTCTTGACTTTTCACCAGGAAAAGCCATCCGCAAGTGGAGCCAGTGTTAGACTCCTATACCAATAGGTGTCATTTTTCATGATTGACTTGGTGAACTATGCAATATGTTCAAACCTTTTTCTTGTGCAAAGGTGTTCCATATTCTTAAAAAATCAAAAAATCAAAAAATTTTAAAAAATGTAAAGAGGGTATACCCTAAAAGAAAAATCAAAGGGTGAAAAGAATAAAATGGTCAAAAAAGTGAAAGAAATGAACCCCAAACAAAAATAGACCAGGAAAGTGTGCAAGTCCAAATGCCACTACTATTTCATTTTTTGTAATAAACAAAATTGTGTGCAGTTTGTCAAAATTTTGCCACAATTTATGAAGAGTCAAACTGTTTAAACTTGACTCATTCATTTTTCAATTTCATGTTGTAGAATAGAGAATAAATATCTGACCAAACAGTTTAATCTTGGCAGATAAGTAGATAGGTAGAATGAATAAAAGGTGCTCAATAGTTTAAACTAATCCCTTGGATGTAATAAGTGTAGACTTAGATAGGTTTTCCATGTAAAAGAGAAAGAAGATTGATATGGGTTTGCCAGTCTAAGTGCACCCTAATAAAGAAGAGAAAATGGTAGGGTAAAGTAAGTAGGGTAGGTAGATGTTGTTGCAGAATCACATGTGATGAATGATGGTTCTAAATGTGTTCAATTCTGCTTTCATCACAAGTACAAAGGCAGATACTACATTGGAAAAGTTCACAGCAAAGTAAAGTCAAATTATTAACTTCCCCTCTCATTTTCCCTAAACATTTCACTAATTTCCCCTAAGTGCTAAGGTATTTGAAGATTAGAGGGGCTCAAGGCATTTCCTTGACTTTTGGAGGGACCGGACCCTCGACCTAATAATTGAAAAGACCTAAGTACTTGAAAAAATCCATTGTCACATTCATTCACTTCTTAAAAACCTTTTCCTAAGAAAAATCCCATTTTTACTTAGGAAAATCCTTCAATTTTTCATGAAAAGCCCTCAAAATCACTTTTATTCTAAATCTAAGTGATGAAAGTATAATAATTCCAGTTACTTTTGAATCTTCACTTTCTTGGTTATATGAGAGTATTTTGAGTTTACATTTTCCTTTGGTCATATTAACTCTAACTTATGTATTAATTCCCATAAAAATGACCTTGTCCTATTAAATATAAATCCTTTTATAATAATATCCCCAAAACCCTTATATTATGACTTTTTAGCCAGAAGTATTTAATTCCTATTTATTCAAATAAAAAACCCACAATATACCCCCTTTTGGCTATAAAATATATCTTTAGTTCTATTCCCGCCCCCTATGGTAATTGGATTAATTTAATTCAATTATCACATAATAAAAAATATATGAAAAACGTTTAAACATATGTATATATGTTTAAAACAAAAAATAAGTCCAAAGTTTAATTAAAACCAAACTTTGAAAATAGTCCATCCCCGTGCATTTTTCATCTCCGACCATACAAAGAGATTAATTAATCCCCACGATTAATTAATAATCCAACCCGCCAATAAAACTCCTCCCGATGAGTTTAATTGATAGTTAATTACATCGGGTGCACACCATTAAAACTCCGCCATCTCCCTGTCTCGTCAACTATCCAATCGACCCACCAAAGATCTATGGCCCTCATCTATTTCGCTGGCCATCCGCGTACGAAAGATAACGCGCGATGGCCAAGCGGTTTTCAAATAGTGTCGTGCTACGTGTCAGTCGTTGTATCGCATCGCTGCACTTCCACCTTAAACCGCCTTCCCTCATCAGTGGTGCAATAAAAACCACTTACCACCTTTTTGTTCGTGACATGATCACTGTACCATGCTAACATCATCCAATAAAATAATAAAAAATTCCGCCACCCATTGACTTTGCCAATAAAACAAAAAAATCGTGTCTTTTTCATCATTTCGTACGCAGCAAACGAATACACCCTCCACGCAAAAAATCGAATTTCAAAAGCTGAAGTCCGCCAACCTTGGTCTCGTCGAAGAAAATTGCAGTCAAGCATTCAAGAAATCAGTCGCCTTATCTAGTACCTGTTTGAAACCAGTGTCATCCTCAGAAAACCAGGCATTTACCCTAGAAAATCCCACTAAACTCTGTAATAAACCTAATTTTCGTACACTTTCACTAAAGCAGGTTCAGACTTGATTGTTAGCTCATTTCTAAAAACCTGAGAAAGTAATTATATTCCAAAAACTTGCAATTGTACCTATTTTTCACGTCAAAACCCGAATTTCCATTTTTGAATCCACAAGAACCAAAAATGGAAGTTCCTGTGGCTTTAAACGTAGCACCTCTAAACAATCCTCATAAAGAATTGGATTATTTACCTTTAGCCGATATGGACTTTCAAATTAAAGACCTGGGTATCAGTGAGAATCCCCTTCGAATATTTTGTCGCTGCAGAGACAATT